>NSMO01001296.1:0-10837 GCA_002588565.1 Coelastrella sp. UTEX B 3026
TAGTCGTGAGCACTGGTCTCTACAAATGGGTCGCTGTGTGCTGAGCCACAGTGGTGGGACACCGAAGTTGCTCCATTTGCTGTTAACACATTGCTGCTGAGGCTGTAGTTTTTAGATGCCCGATGCTTGCTCCAGCTGGTGGCCCTGCTGCTGTTTTCCTGGTCTGGCTACACCCAACCCCAGCTGCTGTGTGCACAGGAGCACCGCAACTGTACTGCCAGTGGCTGCTTGGCACATGACAGTCGGCCTGAAGCGTCAAAGCATGCGCTGTATTGTAGCTAACTGTCAGTCGCGCTGGAATGCGAATGTATGTGGCTCATTCACCCAAACATTGCTTCATGCGGACTATTCAAACTCTGCAGGCACCCATTACTGGACCATCATGTTACCCTCCTCCCCATGCAGACACCCCAAACAGAGCCAGACCTTCAGCTTCCTGCTGATGATCTGTATGTTGGTCCAATTTGCTGCACGCGGGCAACCGTGGAGCTGCGCTAGTTTGGTGGTAAGTTGTGCATGTGCTGCTGTTGTGTGCAGCTATGCTGACCAGTGGAAAGCCTGCAGCAGTAGACGCTTGACAACCTAACCAACGGTCATTCTACATAGACATGTCTAAGCAGATGACAGACTGACCAGATCGTCATTTTACCCCGCAGTTGAAGCAGCGGTAAAGCCTGAACCACTTTGCCAGTACGGTTCCTGACCTTCGCTCCCAGCTGCGACGCGCCATATTCAGCGGACAGCGCTTCTGGCTGAGAACTTCAGTCTCTTATTGCTGGGGTGGTTGTGACGCGGCGATCTGTACTTGCCGCCTCACGAAAATGTCTTTACAGTTGAAGGCCCGAGCTGGAGATGCTCAGGCATTGAAGGCGTGTATTGCAGCTGCTTTAGCAAATAAACAGCTTATTTTAGACACAAATGGCGCTTCAGTTGCCATCAACGTGTTTGGCACCCCTAGCATCAGTGTGACAGCTGCTGATATAGCTTTCACGGAGCCCAATGCAGCTGCTGCTTATATCCTAGGTCGGTGAGCAGGCCGAGATACCTTATACCTTGAGAGGCAGTCTGCAGTCAAACACAGGGCCAGCTCCACTGCAACAGCCGAACATGGCAAAGGACTACAGCACAAGTATGGGCATGAAGCGACCCACCAGCCGCATGCAGCGTTCATTGGTGCTCACATGAGCACTTGCGGCTGCCTTACATGCGTGGCCTCTGCTTAGGTGTGCAGCAATGGCTGCAGCAAACTTGAGAAGTTTTGCCCGCCCCACAGCCAGGATACCAACCACTGAGCTGCTCCCTCAGGAGACAGTAGCATAACTGTGGCTTGCATGGTTTAATCAATCAGCGTGACATCGCAGCTGTTGTTCCCCACGCAGGTAATATCCCTGCAGCAGCGGACCACTGGTTGCAATGGGAGGCCTCACAGCTTCGTCCTGCAAGTTACCAGGGAGCAGCAGGACCAGCAGCACAGCAGCTTGCAGTACTGGACAAGGCACTAGCAGCTGCAGGACCTTACCTTGCTGGAAGCAACATCGGCATTGCAGATGTAAGGCTGGCCACTATTCACTACAAACGTCAATAAACCTTGCTTGACAGCCCCTGAACCAGCTACTGCACCTGCAGGAACATGTGACCTGGCAGAAAGTCTCATGTGTTGCATGCAGCAGCTGTAGAATAGCCCCTGGTATTTACCAAAGTGCAGCAGGAAGTGCATTGGTTTGGTGTCAGGCAGAGCCTACCTTGAAATGGCACAACAGGCAGCAAGCGTCCTAATTGGCTATTCCTGTGCAACTCTGCAGGTTGCAGTCTACTGTACCTTGTTGCCGCTCCGCGAGAAGGGTGAGGTTGCTCTTCCTGCGACAGTGGCAACCTTCATGGATAAGATGGCAGCAGAGCCTGCTGTGAAGGCAGGAACGGAGCAGGTGGGTCAGCCAGCCACCTGGACAGCAGTAGCGGCTCCTGCACCCTGTAGGACATTGCATGTTTGCTTTGTAGGGACTTGAAAGCAGATTGCGTATCAATGCCACAACACAGCGACAGTCCACCGCTTAATTCTCGACAAAACAATAGCAGCCCCACAAGCTTTAAGACCCAATGATATTCGGTACAGGTGTGATTGGTATATGCAAATCCACAAGACAGTTTTCAGTCAATTGCACACAATAGCGGCATGTAAGTCGTAGTAACCAAACATCAATCCGCCAGCACCACACTACATTGGCGGCAGGTGGATTGAATTGACATCCCTCACTTCTGCTCAGCCTCTGAGCCGCTGACCAGGTCTATCATGTGACCCAGGCCTAGCACTCCCCTGCCTCCTGTGGCCCTTGACTAAGTCAGGTCATAGCAAATCCTGCTCATCCTCTGACTCATTGACCAGGTCTACCTGGTCAGCAACCTAGAGGATCAGCAGGATTCGCTACATCTGGCTTAGTCAAGGGCCACATGAGGCAGGAAAATCTTGCGGGGAGCTCAATGCTGTGGTTGCTGTGCAACATACGCTGGAGAGGCATCTCCTTCCATTTCTGTGCAGCTCGAACATGCAGATCACAGCTTGCCTGGGTTCACCACTGGAAATTCTCTCATACTCTCATTCAGAAGCCACCATACTGTGTTGCTGGCCCTGCACCTGTTGATGCTTGCAGCTGCTGGCAGGTGCTCCTGCTAGTGCCATGTTGGCAGTGTTTGACGCAGATGCTGCAGCTTTTGTTGCAAAGCTGCCAAAGCTACCAAAGCCCGGAGAGAGGAACATCATGGTGAGCGTACTGTGTTAAAGGTTGTCGTTCCTGATGCAGTAGTGGGCATACATGGCTGACAGGACATGTGACCTGGCATGGCATGTGAAACACTCCACAGGTTGAGTGTATCGCTGTGCTGTAGCTACCAAGCTACCTGCTGATAGCATAGTATGTGTGCTGGAACTGTTAAGAATGTAGCTGTGTTACAGTGTTTGCCTTGCCTTACTGGCCCAAGTTCCCATGAACCAGGGTGTGTTTTTTGGAACTGCAGGTGACAAGTGCCTTGCCGTATGTCAACAATGTGCCCCATCTCGGCAACATCATTGGCTGCGTGTTGAGCGCAGACTGCTATGCACGCTACTGCCGTAGCAGAGGGTACAACACGATATTCATGTGTGGTACTGATGAATATGGAACTGCTACTGAAACAAAGGTGATTAGAGGCCGCCACTGCATGTTGAGCTGCTGGTAGGCCAGACTGCAGGGTGCAGCTGCATGTACCAGCAGCAGCAGCACATGTGGGTGCCCAACACGTTGCGGTCCGCACAGAGTGATTTTTGTGCAACACCTACATCGTCTATCAGCAGTCATGTAGCCTAGCAACAGCGGCAACACGCCAATAGCGACTGACACCCCCCCCCCCCCCTCCCTTCTGCAACTATGTCGACCTGCTCTTGAACCCCAGTTGCTGCTAGCCTGTTCACCAGCAGCATGACTTGTCGCAGATATAGAGTCTAATCTTGCAATCATACATGCCTGCAGGCTCTGGAGGAGGGCCTGACCTGTGCAGAGATCTGTGACAAGTACCATGCAGTGCATAAAGCAGTGTATGAGTGGTTCGGCTGCAGCTTTGACAAATTTGGACGCACACCCACTAGGTGAGTTTGCAAGTGCAGGACTGCAGCAGCGGCGGCGGCACTGGGGCTCTATCATCTGTAAACATGGCGACCGAGTGCCAGTTATAGACCATGACTGGTGCGATAGTGTTGTGAGCTTGACCAAGCGTATGCGCAGATTCCATCAGCCAGCGTAACCTGCCCAGCTGTCATGTACCAGGCTTCTACACCTTTATCCCCAACAGGATATGCCATGTCATTTTCTCTGCATGTGCGAGGCCCTGATACTCACTGTGTTGCATACATCATGCAGGGCCCAGACAGAAATCTGTCAATCCATCTTCCATGACCTGCACAAGTCCGGCAACATCAGTGAACAGACCATGGAGCAGCTCTACAGCGAGGCGGCTGGGAAGTTCCTGGCCGACAGATTTGTGTATGGCACGTGCCCCAAATGCAAGTACGAGGTATGCTGCTCAGCTGCCACTTGTGGCCCTGACTTGCAACTTTCTGCAATCTGCCACTGGCGCTGGCTTGGAAGAGTTCCTGCACCATAGTCTGTTGGTGGTTTGCCTTTTGTGTTCCTTGCTCTTGCCAAGTTGACATGTTTCAATGGCAGACCGTACGCAGGCTATTGGCCCCTTAACCATTTGGCTTTTATCAACACAAAGCGTGGCTCGTGACCCGCGCTCGACCTTGCGCCCCTGTGAATCAATCCACTGTGGAAGACGCCCGGCTGGCGTTGTTATCCTTGCACATGGCTTGCACTGGCTGGCGGCTACCCCTAGTTGTACATGGTCAAATTCGTACCAACTTGTGTATGTGCAGGATGCCAGAGGTGACCAGTGTGACAAGTGCGGTGGCCTGATGAATCCCACAGAGCTCATCAACCCGCGCTGCAAACTGACAGGCACAGTACCAGTCATCCGCAGCACAAAGCACTTGTTCCTGGACCTGCCAAAGCTGTCAGACAGGCTACAGGAGTACATTGACAGGACTAGCCAGCTTGGAGGGTGGAGTGCCAACTGTGTGCAGGTGTGCGTGACTGGACTGATAACAAACCAGGGGGATAAGCTTTATGCTGTTCCACCTTTTGCGGGTGCAGAACCACAGTTTGCGTGATGGGATTTAGTCTGTCTGGCTCGCGTTCTGAGGAAACAAGTGCACATGTAGTTTGCTCAGCTGCCGTTGAGCTCATAGCAGGCTATGCTTTCAGTGTCCAGGAACCGCCAATGTGATTCTTCTACAACCCTGGAGTGTCTGTGTCCTAACCTATGGCAAAGCAGGCTGTGGGCATACGCATGGCAGGGTACCACAGCACGGGGCGTCAACCAGGTTGTTGTGTGTTACCACACTGCAGGTTACATCAGCATGGATGCGTGATGGTTTGAAGCAGCGCTGCATCACTCGGGACCTTAAGTGGGGCATTCCTGTACCACTAGAGGGCTACCAAGACAAGGTGTTTTATGTGTGGTTTGATGCACCTGTGGGCTACATCAGCATAACAGCAAACTACACAGACCAGTGGAAGCAGTGGTAGGTTTGGTAGGCCTTTGTGGTGGGTGCCCTCGGCATAAGTCCGCAAAGTTGTCTGCGGTCAATCGGCCGTCACCCTTCAGCGCTGCAGAGAATCTGCTGTTGTGTCTCACACTACAACAGCTTATATGTACTAGTTATGCATATATGGAGATGTGGCTCACTGTGAGGAGGCGCTGGATGTTCATAAGATGCTGTGTATGGACCCCCTCAGCTGAACAACACAGCATATCATGTTCTGATGTGCAGGTGGCTAAACCCTGAGAATGTAGAGTTGGTCCAGTTCATGGGCAAAGACAACGTGCCATTCCACACCGTGATCTTCCCTGCTAGTTTGCTGGGTAGTGGCCGTGACTGGACCATGATGAAGAACATCAGTGTCACGGAGTACTTGAACTATGAAGGCGGCAAATTCAGCAAGAGCCGGGGGACAGGTAGGACTGGGTGCGGGTGCCCTGCTGCTTCTGTACAGCACCTTTCTGTGGGGCGGGAGGAGGGAGGAGGGCGTCCCTGTTGCATTCATTTCGTTTCCGGGTCTTTCCGCGTTTCGCTGACATCCGGCTAAGCCTGTAATGCGTGTCTCTGTCACTCTTGTGTGGTGAGGTGGTTGCTTGAGGTGAGGTATGTGAATTTGCATCACATGGGTCGATAACCCAACGTCTCAGCTGGTTGTTGGTGCGAACTGGCTGGGTTTGGCGTTCATATGCTGTCTACACGGTCTTCTTGTTGTCTATAATAAGCACAAGACCACTGGCAGCCCCAACTTAAGGAAACCTAGCCCTGTGTAAGACCCCTGCTACAAAGTTACTGCTCTGTTTCAATGCCGGCATTGGTGCATGCCAAACAGCCATGACATGACTGTCTGTGCACTGAACGGTCTTCCGTGGGTGTGTATTGTTCAGGTGCTTTACGTGTAGCGTGGTGTGACCAGATGCAAGTTTTGTGGCTGGCACCAACCAATTAGGGCATGGAAACCGACTTTGCAACCTTGCCAATTTGTTGTTCAGGTGCTCTTGACTTACGTTATGTGCACACAGCCGCTCCTGCAGAGCTGTGGAGGCGACACCTGCTGATATCCATCAGATTGCCTCCATTGGCCAAACAACTTCCAATCCAAGTGCCATTCTGCTTTGGTTTCCCAGTGTTCCAGATCTCTTTGACACAGGTGCTGATGAGGCAGACACTCCTGTTAAACGCCTGACACTGCCACCTGCATTTTTTCAGATCAGGGCCTCTGACTTGATGGCACTTGCCTTGCAAGCTTGAGACTGAATGGTAGCTGTCGTCTGCTCTGCTACATTGCTGCATGGTTCAGGTGTGTTTGGCACAGATGCTGTTGAGACCGGTATCCCTGTTGAGGTGTGGCGCTACTACCTGTTGGCCAACAGACCTGAGGCTCAGGACACAGACTTCAAGTGGAGTGACCTACAGGCTAGAAACAACAATGAACTGCTCAAGAACCTTGGAAACTTTGTCAACAGGTACAGATTTTTCAACCCAGATTTGAAATACATGTTGCTTGTGGAGCATGCACTGGCATCGCATATTGGGCCCCACACTGCTTTGCTGGGTTCGAACAACTATTGTTGGTCTTCAAAGTCGTCACATATACTGCATGCAGCATGCAGCATGCTCTTTGACTACATTGAGGTGAGGTACATGCAAATGAGCCTGGGTCTCGCTTTGAGCCACCCATGCCTGTTCTAGCACTATTGCTGAGTGATCAAGTCACACACAACATACGTCAGCGTAAGTCTTGTGTGGTGTGTTGTGGATGCATATGTGCAGGGCTCTGGTGTTTGTTGTGAAGTTCTTTGATGGCAAGGTACCTGCTCCCACCAGCAAGGGCATGGATGCAGTAGCAGAGCTTGGTGCATCTGTAGGAGCCAAGGTGCAGGAGTACGTCGCAGCAATGGAGAAGGTGAGATTGAGGATGACCAGGAGTGAGCAAGTCCTTGCTTGCCACCTTTCATACCTGCACTGCATTTCATGTGTGTTGCAATCCTGCGGCAAGTGTCTGTAAGACTATCGATTGGGGGAGCCAGCAGGGAACAATGGCAATTTGCGCGGTTTGAGACGCCCTGTAAATCATCTATCATCAAACAGCATCCTGCAAGGCTTCTGGGCCCTGGAGTAGTCTCTTTTTCAGTGCAGCCCTTTGTGCACTGCTTGCTGTTACTAGTAGGACAGTCATGACATAGGCGCGGCTGTCCTACTTGTGTACGTGTCGTCCTTATGACTGCAACTGAAGAACACTCTGCTCTCAATAACACTTTGGCAAACTAGGATGTTTTTGCATGATTGTAGTCGTGCTGTGTGTCTGCTGTTGTAGATGAAGCTGCGTGATGGGATCCGTCTAGCCATGGCTGTGTCAGCTGATGGTAACAAGTTCATCACAGAGACTGAGCCATTCAAGGTGGTCAAGACAGACAAGGAACATGCAGCAACATTAGTAGCAGCGGGTAAGGGACTATCTAGGTAGCAGCATACTAATCTCATCAGCCTCAACTCACCAGCAGTTGGCAACTCATTGGGTGTAGGGATATTCGCAAGTCCTGTGTAGGTCTTCACTATGTGGGCCAATGCGTCGCAGACCGTGTTGTGTAAGTATCCACAAATGCTGTGATATTGTCTCAATGCTGCAAGCACATGTTTGCTTGGCAACGACTCTCTGAAACAGGCTTGAAAGTGGCAGAAAGAAGCAACACACATGCTGTAGCAGTGGTTGCATCAGGCAGCAGCAGGCAGCCACAAGCACCCAAGCCTTGTTGCCGGCATAGGACCCTGTGAGTCTGATATGATTGTGATTTTGCGAATTTGCAACACCTGGACCTGCTTTTCCCCATGCTCCGGCACCAGATTCCTAGCCCCTCATGAACTGCACTGCTACTGTCCTGCAATGTGAACAGGTATTGGTATCGTGCGCTTGCTGGCCGCCCTCATCTCCCCCTACATGCCAACCCTGACAGCCAAGATCCTAGAACAGCTGCAGCTACCCACCTCAGCGGCTATGCTCACAGATGAGCTGGCAGCAGCAGCAGCACACCCTGAAACCCTAGTTGAAGCCAACCATGCTATTGGCAAGCCAGCACCCTTGATCTCAGAGATCAAGGATGAGGTCATTGAGGCCTTGAGAGCTAAGTTTGGTGGCAGCCAGGCTGCAGATGCAGAAATTGCTGCTGCTGCTGCCAGCAGCAGCAGTGCGGCTGGTGGCAAAAAGGGCGGGAAACCAGCAGCAGCAGGTGGTAAGGCAGCAGCAGGTGGCAAGGGCAGTAAAGGCAGCAAGGAGCCTGAGGGCCCTGTAGACATATCTAGGTGGGTAGACTTTGAACATGTTCTTATTCATTGCAGTCAACAGCATTTGTTAGTCGTTGTTTGATTTTCGGAGCTTGGAAACGCAGGGGGACTACCGCAATGCTATAGCCACTGTATGCTGGACAACCATTTGGCAGCAGCAGACGTCATCCAAACAAGCTGGCCTTTGTAATTCCCCACAAGCTTTTGGTTCCTGATAACACTCATTACATATGGAACCCAACCCGGGCAAGGAGCTGGACCTAGTGAGCAGCAAAGTCAAGCACCAGGCAACTGTTCAGCCTGGTGGGTTGATTTCCGACGCTACTTACATCTAGTGTCTGGCTGCCGTCTTTGCAGGATTGACCTCCGAGTTGGTTTCATCAAGAAAGCGTGGCGTCACCCTGATGCAGACAGCTTGTACGTAGAGGAGGTGGATCTAGGGGAACCAACAGGCCCTAGGACAGTAGTCAGCGGACTGGTCAAGCACATACCAGGTGAGTGTTCACACCCAGCCCTGTCAGGGCAGTTCTGAATGCTTTCAATCCAACAAGAACGACAGTGCTACACCTTTGTTCTTGTATGATGCAGAGCAGATGCTTGGGACTTGCAGACAGCTGCATGGTGGAGGGGTGATGTTCTGGTATCACACATTCCAGATCGACACGGCTGTTGTGGTGAATCTGTTGTGTTGCAGAGGCTGAGATGCAGCAGCGCAAGGTCGTCTGTGTGTGCAACTTGAAGCCAGCCGCTATGAGGGGAATCACGAGTCAGGCCATGGTCCTGGCAGCCACACACCCAGAGACCGGCAAGGTAGGGACTTGTGCACGGCTGCTTGGGTCATGCACTTGATGCAGCATAGCAGGTTCCGATTGCAGCAGGAAATGCACTGTGTGAACAGCTGCTGACCAATGTCCTGTTGGAGACACTTTGCAATAGTGTCTTGCTATCAGTCAATAACACTATGTGAATATGTATACGCATGTAGCCTGCTGGGCTAGCCTGTTATGTGTTGTTGCTCATGTTGTAGTGTATGATGCGTAATGTTGACTGGGGCGGGAAGGCGACTCACAATCTAGATCACATTGCTCAGCATCTATACAATATGTTACGCTGGCATTCTTGCAGGTTGAGCTGTGTGATCCACCAGCAGATGCTGCTATAGGAGAACGCATTACCGTAGCAGGGTTCAGTGGTGAGCCAGACGAGCAGCTAAACCCTAAGAAGAAGATCTTTGAGCAGGTGCAGCCAGACCTGGCAACCAATGCAGATCTAGTAGCTTGCTACAAGGGTGTACCGCTGATGACCAGTGCTGGGCCTGTCAAGGCTGCAACTGCAGCTGGAGCTAGCATACGATGACGACAGCTGTTTCTGAACGCGTTTGTAAGGGCTATTGACCAGTAATTCAGACATTGGGTAAGAACACGTGCTATGAGGTGCTAAGCACATGCATGACGTGTGCGGTGTGCGCATGTCGCTGTCATGTTTTGTTTTGAGCCCTTTATGTCAGATGCCTATCTGTGTCGACGTTCTGTGGCTCGACTATTGAATCTGATGACTCATTGACATTGGCTGAGGTCTTTGAATGGTCGCAAGTAGATTGCGGTGATCCACTTGTCAAGTCCAACTCAATGGGTTATATGCTCCAGGGTAGGCATGTACCAGCTTCGAATTAGCGCTCGCATGCAACATATACCACAACCGATTCGCAAAGCCAGGTCAAAACGCAGCAAGGCAAGCATACTACCCCCTTACGCACAACAGAATGTGGTGTGCCTTCACAGCAACTGTGACAGCACAATCCAGCCACAGCACAGGTACAACACAGCACAGACCCTAAGTCCTGTCACACAGCAGACCCTAAGCCGCCGTTGCAGCTCATCATAAGCTGCCCAATGACACCCCCGAGCACTCTCTCTATTTCCATTTGGCTGTTGTTTACAGGCAAGCTTCTGTTAGCGGTCCTGTGCCGTTGCTTGAACTACAATTGTACTGCACACACTGGCGGCACCAGCACTGTAGTTAGCTAACACACTAGCACCCAGATCACCATCAGGGCTGCTGTTGCTCCATCTGTTGAGCGACCTGCTGAGACTTGAGCTGACCCTGGGTGGTGTGACAGGTGTGTCATCATCACTAATATCACTCATAGTCTTGTTGTGGCCTAACCAAACTGGTCCTGCACCACTCCAGGTCTTGGGCTTTTCCATCATGACCCACAGCAATTGCTGCTGCTGTTCTTGCTGGGCTTGCAGGTCAAAGAACTTCTGCAACTGGCTCTAGAGCTGAAGATCTTCAGCTGCATACAGCTGTGTTGCAGCTGCTGTCTCTCAGCTGCTTGCTGCTGCTTATCATACTGCAGGCATGCTATTTTTAGTGGTACTGTGCTGTTGCTTGAAGTAGCCTGTAGTGCAGGTGCATTCTAGCAGC
>NSMO01001297.1:0-10890 GCA_002588565.1 Coelastrella sp. UTEX B 3026
CCTTGATATGCTTGGTCGATGACTCTGACGGAACGGCTGTGCTACGCGGGAACACGTCTACCGGTCCAGAGGAGTCGGAAAGTTTCTTATACCAGCACGAGTTGTTGTACACGGCCTTCTTGCAGCGGGTCTCAACGATGCAGCAAGCGAACCGCTGGTTGCTGCTTGCTCAAGGACAGCAGTGCATACAATCAGCAATACCAAGGAATCTACGCATTTGCCAGGTCAATGTGTTGTACTTGTTGTTCACCTGGCAGGGCATACAGACCTGCGTTGCAGCTGTCAGCAATGACCCGGCAGGTCAGACCCGCACATTGAAACCCACCATCGAACCCTGCTTGCATATTCTGTCGCTGTCACCTGACTGCCGCTTATCCAGCTCAAGTTGCATTGCATCCAAGTGTCTGGACTGTGAGCATCCCAGCACAGATAACCACGATATGGTCTACATCTGCATCGGTTGCTGCAGATGGCCTCCAACAGGGCCGTTTGAAGCAGCATGTCGTCACGCTTTGTGACCAGTAGTGACAAGTAACATCAGTCAGATACTCAATTATAGCTGCCAATGCGATCACCTCCTGTGTCTGGCTTTACTAAGAGATACAATGTTGGTATACAAAACTTGCTAAGTTTGATGAAGGATGTACACAAGCAATAGAACGGTCTTCCACATTGGAATGTGTCAGACAACATGATACACCAAAACCTCTGCATAGCTGCAGCAGCAACCAAGTTGCTCTCGTCGATAGCGTTAACAAATCTGACCTGCACACCCAACGAACTCCCCAGACGGCAGCAAAATAGCTCAACACCGAGGCACCCTACTGTCGATTTGCAGTGTGTAGCCACTCAGATGGAGCACACCCCAGTAACACAGATGAAGCAAGCTCCACCCCTACAGTTCACTCGGAGGGCCAATACCTGGACAAACAAAGTAGCTATTGCAGTTGATCATGACATATAGTACCTGCCCAACACCAGCTGCAACAGTCTATGGCAAAGCGATCAGCAGAGGCATAGCACTACCAATAAGCCAGTTAGACGGCCTGCTCAATTAGCAATACATAATGGCGATACATCAGTCTTGAACACTACTACTATTGCAGCTGACATGGGACCGTGTGCTTCTATAACACACCCTGCTAAACTATGTGACCCATCAGGGGCACACATATATCACTTGCATTCGATTGCTTGCCAAACATCTGATGGGTGATGGGTGGCAGCACTGCTGCATAGATCAGCAAGTGATGGCCCTGCATGCTGGCTGTGAAATAGACATATATCCGAATTGACCACCCCCTGGTACAGCCAGCATGCAGCAGACACTGGGCCGCCGTCTAGCACATATGCAACTCTCTTTGGTGTTAAACACAAGCACAAACCCTGGAGCAACGTAGATATGACAGTAATCAGCAGAAAGACAGTCTGTGCAACAGTCTGGTACACTCTCTATCCGTCCCAGCTGTAAAGCACCCCCCCCCACACACACACACATGCATTGGCTGACTGTGCAACCGGACGCACATAATGCCATTACGGTGCCTCAATCAGCACGCAGTATGGCACGACATGTCACCTATTAGCAACCGACCAGCTGCTCTGGTAATGTATGTGCGTTCAAAAAGGCTTGCTGGAACTCACTCAGTTGAATAATGCTGAGGTGCAGACACACCAACTTCACTCAATAACCTCTTGCAAACCATGCAGGGGAAGGTGGAGGCGTTGCTGTCATGCTTCCTACCCTCAATGATACTGAACCTATAGGGGTGCCTGGCTCTGCTGACACAGCTTGCAAGTGATGTGTGCTGCTAATGGTGCCTTCTGGCCCAAGCATCGCACCCCTGCCTGTGCCGAGATTGTCATCAAACTGACATCTATTGCCTAGGCCAGCAGTGCCAGACTGCTGCAGGTCAGGGTGAAACTGCAGGAGCTGTAGCCCAACCTGCTGCTGCTGGTGGCTAGCTGTAGCCGTATGACAAGCTGGACTGGAAGGCGGCGTCTGGGGCTCTGCCAGCTGTTTGACTGCTGGTTCCTGCTGGTGCACATGTGCTGTGGCGCACCCTGTTGCTGGTGTGACTGTTGCCACTGCAGCCAGCTGGTGCTGCAAGAACTGTGGGCTTGCTGCAGGAAGATAGTCGGAATCATCCACAGGGTATGAGTTGTTTTCGTCCTCTTCATCCTCCGTGTTATATTCATCTGTTGATGTGTCAGAAGATTCTGCTGCTGTATCGCTGCTGGTGCTGCTGCATGGGTCTAGGCTACGTGCCTGATCGTGGACGCCAGTGGCTGCCAGGTGATGTTGGGTGCCTGGTGTTTCAGTGCTGTACGGGAGCGTGCTTCTGGAGTCGCTGGGAATCCATTGAGCGAATGTTGCTGTGTGGGTCAAGCACCGACCTGCTGGGCTGTATTGCTGCGACAGGCCAATGATCATCCCTAGCGTTGGCTGTACGTGACTGGAATACGTTGGGGTCATCATTTGAGGTGCGATGTAGTCACCAGCCTGGCTTGCAGGGGAGTTCGGTGGAGGGCGGCAACTAATCGCGGGCTTGATCTCCGCCGCGCCTGCGTGTCCCAAACCCAGTCAATAGGATGTGTTAAGTAACTTTGAAGTGTGTATGACAGTGTGTATACATCAGAATTCCTTACAATATGCACCAGCAGGTCACGTGTGAAGTTCGCGAACGGTGTCAGCCAAGGTGAGCACAAAACAACTGTTTGCCAGGCAGTGCATGCAATAAAGCATCAACATGTGCCTCTGGCGCACCGCGCAGTTCTGTGAAGTTGGCAGACATCACCGAGATCAAGACAAGGCCGGTGCCGGGACTGGGCAAAAGCTCTGTTAACTTCTACAAGCTGCAGTGCCGCAATGTTTGTAGCACGATTGTGTCTGCGAGCTCGACAGACACCAATGGCAGCAGGGAGCATTCAAAGTGGAGGCGAAAGCAGAGGAGCCGGCAGTTGTGTTACACCGCGTGTCAGAGAGCGAGTCCAGTCTTGACGCTTGTGATGTGTTCAGAAATCTATGCGTACATTGCTACATAGAAGTCTGTGGGTTTGGGCGTGTCATGACTTTTGCCGTCGAGTTGCCGGACACTTTGTCTGCTGAAGGCGCACACACACCGCTTTATAATCTGTCAACTGCGAATAGCTATACTGGCGTACTGCCTGCCTGTTGCACGTTCTCAGTGGAGCTGTAGCCAAAGTGACGGTACAGTAGATGGACTACAGCGACAAAGACATTTCAGCTTCAGGGGACGAGCTAGAGGACCAGCGCACGGCTGAAGAGCCATTTGATGATGACAACGATACAGATGACGATGAGCAAGGCAGCGATCTCGACAACGGCACTCCAGCAGCAGCAGCTAAAGTAGTCACAGCAGCAAACGCCTCTGCTGTACAGCCAAGCGGCGACACAGCAGCAGCGGCGCAGGATGCCCTTCTCAGTGGCGAGCTTTCTACGAATGCAGCGTTGCTGCAGCTTCAGGTGCGTGTCGTCAGCTTCGCAAGCGCTTCGTTCTGGCCGAGCAAGGCCTGGCTTGCAGTTGCTTGCAGCTGGCTTTATACAGCCTTGCAGCAGCTGCCGTAATTGCCTTGCCCCTGGACGCTGGCTGGGTCATTCTTTACACTTCATTACACGCATACACCGGCAGTTTCTGTGCTGTATCGGTCCATGAACTTCTGGCCGTTCTTTGCACCATCCCACTAGAGCCTCAGTGCTAGTGCTTGATCTGTTGTTAGCTGTCCATTGCTATATGCTCACCTGTTATATGGCCCAACATAGAAGCAGCTGCAGCGTCCTGCAGCTTAGCAGCAGGCTCATTTGGCATTTGCCGGTTGCCCATGAAAGGTTTACATCCTTTTCCTGACTCTTATCTTTTATTTTATCTGCCTCTAGGTTTCCGAGCTTCTGACGGAAGTTGCTTACTGTCGAGGGCCAGGGAGGCAGCAAGCAGTCGAAGCAGTAGTGCAGCAGCTGTCAGCAGTACTGGCAGATCTCCCGTCCAGGGTTTTACCAGGCAATGCCGATCAGGGCTTAGCTGAGCTGATCAGCAGCTGGGGAGTCAATCCACAGGTGAGACTTGGCAAACAACAGGTGATATACCATGCGGGGCCAATCTGTAAAACAGGCTTTAAAATGTGCAATAAAGGGAGGAAGGGTCCAGCTGTCTTAGACTCAAGATGAGACTAAGCCCTAAACCCTAAACCTATAACCCCTAAACCCAACCCTAAACCTAAACTGGATACCTCATGTTGAACATGCGTCTTTCCTGCAGTGAGCGATCAGTGCTCAAGCATCAAGTTGCATGTGTGAAGCAGCAGCAGCTATCAGCAAAGCTTCCACAGCCGCCTGGACCTTTGCACGCCTGCTGTTCTCAATAATTATGTAATATCCCACAGTGTCATGCCAGTTGGCAGTTCAATCTGGTTGAATTCAGTTGGTGGGGAGTGTCGCCCAAGGCCGTGAAAGCAACTACATGTAACTCCTCTTCTTCAATATTGACAGAGCCAATGCAACAAGATGGATGTGCAGGCAGACTTATATGCCATGTGTCACTGGCCGATTCTGACTGCACAGGATACTTTCCCATCAAAGGGGAATATGTGCGGGTCCTGCTTCAACCATTGTGTGTAGTACACCAGTACAACGCCTAAAGCATAATCCATGTTTGCTTGCTTGCTGCTATTTGTCCTTGTTTTCTCCTTGCAGGATGTGTTGTGTAGCTTATCTCCCCCAACATCAGTTCAGCTGGTTGGTAGCTGGCCACTGGGAGCAGCAGCCAGGCTAGGGGCAGCAGCAGCAGCGGTGGTTGACGTTGCAGTACAGATGCCTAGCAGTTGCCTCCATCACAAAGACATTCTCAATTACAGGTGACAGCAATCGTGTTCTTCTGTGTCTTGCCAACAATACCTAATAGTATTTGTCTTTCTACAACAAATACCAATATTGTCAGGAGTTTCCTATAACAAAGGAGGCCCGAGTATGGTGCTATAGTGTGCGCACACCAGCTGATGTGTTCAATTGCGGTTCTCTCTAGTTGTGTCTAATATTGCGTCTACTTGCTGCTGCCACTGCTGCTGGCATGTGTTGGCAGTGATGACCAATGACAGAGTACCATCAAATTCTGAATAACACTGTTGAATTCATGTTTCAGCCTTGGCTGAGCCAACACACAGCAGTGGCAGCAGCAGCAGCAACAGCAGCAGCGGCCACGTGTTGTGATCTCACATCTTGTTTATGCGCTTCTTGTTCAATAGCTTGGTTAGCTTATAATAACATTCTACATTGACCAGGGTCCACTCATCTGCTTCATAATGAAATGCCAGTGTCACTTAGCTCGTGAATCCAATGTTTGTGTTGAATGAATGAGTGAATGAATGAGCTCCGCATAGCGCTTTCAAGAGAGCGCTAGCGTAAGTTAAGGGAGGGTAATGTGCGTGTCGGGGCGACTTCACATTCCCTACTGTCCGCTCTCGTCCCCGAAGGGGCGAGAGGGCTTGTGTTGAGTCATGTTATTTGGTTGTTACTTTTTGCAGGTACCATGCCAAGCGTGCTTCATACCTATCAGCACTTGCCCAGCATCTTGCTTCACACACTAGCAGTCCCTTCCACACAGCTCAGCAGCAGCTGGCAGGACTCCATGGCGACCCCTGCAAGCCAGTGCTGCTGCTGCACCTCAAACCACAAACCCTAGCAGCACTGCTGCCAGCAGCAGCCGCTGCCACAGCGGCAGCAGCAGCGTTTGGGGAGCAGGGGTTGGTGATCCGGCTGGTGCCAATGATAGGATTGGATGCGTTTGAAATGTCAAAGTTAGCTCCTGACAGAAATAACGTTAGATGGATCACTGGCAGCAGCAGCAGTAAGAGTGTGGCAGCAGCGAATGGCTTGCCACAGCGGCAGCAGCAGCAGCAGGATCTGCTGCCGACACCGCATTATAATGCAGGAATCTTGCATGATATGCTGCTGCTGTTGAATCAGCATCGACTGCAGCAGTTTGCTGCTGCTGCTGGGCCAAAGTTTGCTGACACGCTGCTGCTGCTCAAAGTCTGGGCACACAGAAATGGCTTATCCATGCATGGCAGCAGCAGCAGCAGCAGTGGGATAGGTGCTATCCCTGCTGATCCGCTAGCAGCACAGGCAGACGGGTTCAGTGGGTATTTGCTTGCACTGCTGCTTACTGCTGCCACACAGCAAGTTGGCCTGGCAGCAGCAGCAGCGATGAGTCCGCTGCAGCAGCTGAGATCTGTGCTGCAGCTGATTACTAATAAGCAGTTCTGGGGCCCCAAGGGTTCCGGAGGTATTGCATTACCTCGGGATAGCTCTGTGCCCGTTGAACTTCGCTTGTCACAGCAACAGCAGCAGCCGCTGGCAGCAGCAGCAGCCGCTCCCGTAGCTGGCAAAGTCTCAAAAGATCAAATCAAACTGCAGCAGAAGCTACAGCAGCAGACTGCTGCTATCCCAGCAACAGCAGCAGCCCCTGCGGCATTCAAACAGGCATATGACATTGTTATTTTGGATTCTACCGGGCATTTGAATGTGGCAGCAAGTTTGACCAAGTCAAACTGGCAGTTGGCACAGCTGGCAGCTCAACAGGCGTTGAATAACATGGATCGCCAGGGTTTGGATCCTGATGTGGTTTTCAACGTTACTTTTGGGGCAACTCAGGGCTTAGCTGGCGTGTTTGATTACTGGTGGACTGTAGAGGTCCCTGCTGCTGCTGCTGGCAGCAGTGACGGGCAGCAGCAGCAGCGGCAGCCGGGAGATCAGCATCCTGCAAGGCTGATCGAGTTCCAAGTTGAGGGTTTAGTGCGACAAGCGCTGACATCCAGAGCGGTATTGGTAATAGCAATCCGCAGATCAGCAGTATACCAACCGCTGCTGCCACAGCAGCAGCAGCATCAGCAAGCTGAGTCGCAGCCACCCAAGAAGAAGCACAAAAAAGGCGACGGCAAGCCCTCAGTTGGAGCCAACCCCAACCCCAGCAGCAGCAGCAGCAGCAGCGTGTTTTGTGGTGCAGCTGTTGTGTCTCAGCGGATCACAGTAGGCGTGATCATGAATGCTGCTGCTGCTCTGCGGGTGGTTGATGTTGGCCCTGCTGCTGATGATGTGGCAGCAGCAGCAAGCTTTAGGGCTCTCTGGGGCGACAAGGCTGAACTTAGACGGTGAGCAGCAGCATATGATCTGCTGGAGTAGCCGTGTCTCAATGCACTCCTGTCACATGCATGCATTACAGTGTTGTGTAAGTGTAACAGTGCATGACAGTGGCCACCAGTAACAAATGATAAATGAAATGGCTATTGAGTTATGCATCAGATAATGGATACTATGGATGTTGATGGTTCTTGAAGCTTCAAAGGCAACATGCAGTCAACTGCTTACCCGCTGGCGTCTCCGCTGCTGCTCATGCAGGCCTACATCTTGCTGCTGCTGCTATACACATATAGCTGTGTCTTGAGGGCGCTCTATCACATGCATTACAGTGGCCAGCTATGCAACAGGAATATTCTCCCAACAAATGCATCAGATAGAGCAACCCCAATTTGGTAGTCTTTGACGCTGCAATACAACATGCAATCGTTTTGTCCTTGCTGCTGTCTTTCTTGCCACTCATATATAACCACATCCCACTGTTCCTCCTCCTTCACCTGCTGCTGCTGCTGCTGCTGCTGTGTACGTATAGGTTTCAAGATGGTAAAATCTCAGAAGCTGTTGTATGGGAGGGTGTGCCACCCGGCGAGCGACACAGAATACCAGACATGGCCGTCGAATACATACTGCTAAAACACCTACCAGCAGGCACAATTGTCCAGTCATGCAGCACAGCCTTGGACCCTCTGTTATATAACAACAGCAGTAACAACAGAAGTAACATAAGTAACAAGGTACTTGCTGACGTCAGCATTACGTCAGTACAGCCTGGCAGCAGCAGCAGCAGTACAGCGGTACAGATCGGGGCCAGCAGTACAGCGGCAGCAGCTGCTGCCGAAACAGCAGCAAGCCGATCAGCGGACGCTGCATTGGATTCGTTAGCTAAGCAGCTGCGCGGTTTAACGGATGTGGCCTTGAAAGTGATCGGGGTCCAGCCGCTGTCGGCGGTAAACCGCCACACGTGTTGTTATTATCCTAAACCGCACCCTCTGGCTGAGGGTGGTGGTGACGGGGTTTATGCTGCTGGTGTGAAGGTGCCTAGGGTTCTGGAGACCATTGATGTCATGGTGCAACTGGAGGGCTCAGGTAACTGTGCGGTTTATCATGAGTTACAACTTTTAACTATCGCTTTTTACATTTTCATTTGATACAGACTCATGATATTCGTGCTGATTATATTCATGCTGATTAGATAGTTATGTGGTGTGCATCAAGGTCCATGTTGCAACTGGGGGTCTTAGGTGACCGGGCTCTCCATGGTGTATGCCCTAGATAGCACCAGCATTTGGTTATCTATATCACAGCAGCAGCAGCAGCAGCAGCAGCAGCAGCAGACTGGTGGTAGGAAAGTAGATGTGCGTCACATTGCTGCGCGTGACAAATCACATGATATCTACATCGTGATCTGCTCCAAGGCCAAAACATCTCATAATGTACAGCTGGCAGCAGAGCCGACAGCAGCAATGGCAGCAGCGCCGACAGCAGCACTGGCAGCAGCATTGACAGCAGCAGTGATCGCTGCACATGCCCTGCCAAGCCATTAGGACTCCATGACAGACACAGGCTATAGTGTTCATGTATGTGTGTTCAAGCACAGCTCATATGCTTACTGACCATTGCACTTCCTTACTCAGAACAGCACTCCATGCACAGCTGGCAACAGCACTGACAGCAGCACATGACAGTGGCAGTGGCCTCTGTGCAGAGGTCAACACGAAAGTCACAAGCTCAGGCTGGGCCTCCACACGTGCTGCTGTGTTGGTGTGTTGTACAGGTCATGTGCCGTCTGACCCTAGTTGCCTTCGCCAGAATCAAAGGACTAAAGCAGCTATCAATGTTTAGCTCACAGCAGCACTCAACGCAGCACGTGAAGCAGCAGCAAAACCTTGTGCATATCTCCTCTTATCATTTACATCAAGAATTTCTCTCAACTCATTGTATGGTGTATTATGAACATGTGTAGGTCGCATGCCCTCTGACCCGGTTGCCTTGGCCAAGACCAAAGCAGCGTTAGGTGTTCAGCTCACAGCAGCATGTGAAGCAGCACCAAGAAACATTGTGCATGCCTCCACTGATAATCTAGTTCACACTTTTATTGTTGTTGTATAATGTATGTTTACAGGTCGTATGCCGTCTGACCCGGTTGCTTTCTCCAAGACCAAAGCCGCCCTCGGCGTTCAGCTAGCAGCAGCACTGACAGCGTCATGTGGAGCAGCAGTGACGGCAACTGAGGAAGCTCTGGAGGTCCTGTGGCAGGGATATGCCTTCAAACTGCTGCTGTTTATGGATAGGTACGCTGGCAAATACTGGGACAAACATACTTAGGGCAGTTAGTTGGTTGATAGGTTGGTTGGTTGGTTGGTTGGTTGGTCGTCTGGTATACAGTTGCATTGACACAGATCTGTACCCACACAGCCATTCGCATCGTAGGACTCTCACTGCATAAAACCTACACTGCTGCTACCACCTCAGATGGACTTTGAGATGTTTTAACCCTATCAAAGGCCACTTCTTTACCTGGCCTTTTACTTGGCCTTCACGCCCACGTGTGCCTGCAAAGATAATTACCTGGCTGTGCCGCTGCTGATCATGTGTCATGGTCAGCAGCTCAAACCCCTCCGTGCCCAGCTAGGCAGTCTCTTTGCCACATCATCAGAGTCATGGTTTGTGCTAAACCTCATCTCACTCAGGGTACAGTCAGGTGACCGGCGGCCCTGGTGGAGGCATGGACACTGTTACTACCCTGAAACATGCATCTTGATGTATGATCAGTTTTAGATCATACATCAATACATCACTGCTATCGTCCGCTCATACGGTTGAAAATATGAAGTCGTAGGGTGAACCTCGACACACACACTTCCCTCCCTCAACTCACGGCTCAAGAAAACAACGCTACGTGGAGTTCATTTAATCATTCATTCTGTCTTTTGCTCATGCATCACAGGGACAACCCTATGCTGGCAGCAGCAGGAGGCACTGGCCCAGCAGCTTCCCACACCCCCCTACCACTCGTCCGGTCCCACCACCACGGGCTCATATCCTCCCTTGAAGCTGCTCATGCTGCATACGGACCAACAGTCCGGTTAGCCAAGCGGTGGCTGGGGTTGCAGCTGCTGTTGGGTCCACAGCAAGTGACAGAGGAGGCAGTGGAGCTGATTGTCGGGGCGGTGTTTGCGGGACCTCACACAACACAAGCCCCAGCATCAAGAATCAGCGGTGGGGACGGGAATTGGGTTTCAATCAATCCTGTATAGATTTGATCTATCAGCATCGGCTGCTGATGTGCGCTTGTCTGTGTTTTGGGTTGTGGCGTTGGGGAGTTATGTAGCAGCGGTGTCTGGACACAAACATCCACAGAAGCTGTGAAGTAAATTCATGGTGTTGAGTCTGGAGAATCCACACCATACATGTCACACAGCGGGTCAGTACCAGCACTAACCCTGGCTGTGGACGAACAAATATGCTGCGGGGGCTTACCAGTTGGATGCTTGGATATGTTGCAGCAAACTGTCTGATTTGTTGAGCACTGACCATGTGCTCAATGCATGTATAGTTAGCAGGTTCAGCTGCAGGAATGACGGATCCGGGTGCCAACCCTCTTTGGTTACCAGCAACATCTTTGCGTGCTTCATCTGGCCGATTTGATTTTTCATAGCGTAGCTTACGTCTGGTGTAATGGTTGTCTGTTCCCTGTGCTTGCAGGTTTCCTTGCGTTCCTGCACCTGGTGGCCCACCAT
>NSMO01001300.1:8380-44641 GCA_002588565.1 Coelastrella sp. UTEX B 3026
TCAGTTTTATCCGGTTAGTGGAGAGTACTGCCTGAGGCGGTGAGGTATCCACGTGTAACAACCCTCTCTCAAAAAAACTTCTGTGGTGTGGTGGACGGTATCTAGAGAGTAGCCCAGTCGGTTGTGTGCCGGCGGCCGCAATGGCAACCTTTCACAACTACATGCTGACAGCATGCACAGGTTGAATGCTGTCAGTGTCATTGGAGAGCAACAACAGCAGCACAATCTGGTGAAGAGGCTCTAATAGCTTTTAAAGCCAGCACAGTGGGGGTTGCCATTGTGCTAGCCTCCATGCATGACAACTCAGATGTGTGACTCACCGATCCCCGGATAATGAATCCACGGTTGGGCCAGTTCTGGATGTTGACGTTGCTGCTGTCCAACTCCCCGATGAAATCGACTTTGCCCACATAAGGCAGCGCTATCACATCTGCCGCTGAAACCGCCACGTTACCATGCCATGGCAGGTCTACTGATTGCAGCGCCTTGAAATCTGACATGGTGAACGGCAGGGTCAGGAACAGCTTGGAGTGCTTTAGGGCGATGTTGTGTTTGCCCTTGGCGTCTTTGGCAATTGTGACGTCGTACATGGAGATGGCATTCAGAGTCTCCCGCCTGCACACGTGAGACCAAACAATGTTAGGCGCAGCGGCTATGTCTTAGAGCAAGTACTGTTTTTTGAGAAAAGCAAGGTCACCAAAGGTCATCCAAGCAAGGTAACGGTCACAAATATAAGTTTTCACATGAACGGATTTCTATACGACCGACGAGATCAACTGTGGGGTGGACCTGTATATGACCACTCTGGACTTCAAATGCACACACGCATACCGCCCAGTATTCATGCAGGCCCCAGTCAAGACACCACCTCAGAAAACACATGGACATCCATCACCAGCAGCACCTACTCAACGCCTCAATTGTCAACAGATGCCACAACACGCCCATTCACAACAAACAACCATGCCATATAGCAGGTCCACCAACCTGCCGCCTGCAAAGTTTGCTGTCGTGACTGTCCACGTCATCAACGTCGGCTGGTCCAGGACTTGCAGTATCGTCAGTGACAACACTTTGCCTCCATCACCCCCGGGCAGCTCCTTAAGATGCGTGGTGGCTGTGAAGTTTAGCGGTCCCTCAACTCCAATATCACCTATGCCAGTGACCTCTGCAGTCACACATAGAGCGCTATCTGGGCATGCTATTTGGGCATCCCGATTGGCACACAGGCTCACATACTCAGACGGCATACAGGCTCACATACATACGCAGCACGTTTTTTGGTTCACATAGTAGTTCATGCCCTCACAAGTAACCTTGCTCAGATGTGTGTCAAGGCTGTCAACGTCAGAGCATGTGCAAGCTGTGGTTGATGGTTTCTCTGTGCCAATGGCTGCTATCTTTTCCACAGCTGAAGCAACATGCGACAGACACAAGTGGGCTGTAGAGCAGTAGGGCAGTAAACAGTCAGAGAGCTGGTTGGTAGAAGTCACTTTGCAATATGCAATATAGTGGGAGAGGCCGTTGTGCTTGCTCAACCCGTCAAAATCAAAGCCTGATCCAACTGCACGGTGTGCCAATCTGATTGCTAGTAAATGCTGTTGGATTTCGTGGGAAGCCTGCTTCTCTATGGGCCAGATGTGCACTTACCATACCACAATGTTTTCCCCCCATTCACTTTGGGCAGTTGCCGTTTGGATTGAACCACCAGGTGCGGGAAGTCCCCATTTTTCCCCAATGTCATCACTCCTATCAGAGGCCAGTCCAAAACTTCGACAGGTCCTACAGCCTGCAAGTACATCCCAGACTTTAGCCAACCAAGATGCATGCATAATGTCCTGCAAGCGCTCTGCTGCCCTGCGATCACGCTGGCTTTTCAATAAGTCGAGAATGACTGGCGTGCTGTTGCTACCATCCTGCAATGAATCGTCTGAACTGCGCAAGTCATATTTCAGAATGTATCACCACTAATCTGCAATCAAACCTGGCCCCAAAAATATGGTGAGGTATCCACTGTATCTCTTCTCGCAGAAAGTAGTGTCAAAGCTATTATAGAACGGTTGCCCTGGAGTTGTGACTGAGCCGAGCATAGTCGCCTGATGTCAACTCTCACCAGGTTGAAGTTGTACTTGATGTCTTCTGTATTAAGGTTGAGTGATAAAAACTGTCTCATTGGTGGGTCGAAGGCGTCATTTGGTGGTAAACTCGTAAAGACCACCAGCAGCTGATCACCCACAACCACAGAGGCTTCAAACACGATATCAACTGCAAACAGCACATGTCCCTGCAATTAGTCCTTAGCAACACGCAAGCTGTTGTACGCACGCAACAATATCGCTGAGACGTTTTGTTTCCAAGTGTCGTGTACATCAGACTGAGTATTTGTACCGTTTATTTGTAGCAGGGTGTACACCACTAAAAGCATCTGCTGGCCGTGGTGAACTTCACATGCTTTACAAACCTCACAAGCCATATGATCCTGCTTTGCACACAGCACACTGCTATGGCCGTGCATGTGCTATGTTCCAGGCTGCAGGGGGATGACAATGCTGCTGTGCACACCCATACAAACCACATGTGCTGCATTGGGCACCCTTGACATCAGCCAACAGCAGCACGTGCTAAGATGGCATACCTGAGCCACCAGGTTGTCTGAACGGCTTCCGAAGCTTCCATTTCCGTGTGTTGAGGTCCAACTCAATAACGTTGAGAATCCGCTGGGAAGCACCATTCGAGTCATCTAGCTGTCCACCAACAGCTAGGATTTTCTCCTTCCAGACCACCAACTGATGGCGATATCTGGAGGACATCAACTCCTTGTTGTCCTCAACCTGAGAAGGCAACAGTACACAGAGTGGGCACTGCTTACTCCGCGCATTGCGACCCTCGCCCCTCAAACTTAACAGCTGCTGGCTGAAAGCAGCACTGTTTTGTCATGAGGCAACGCAGATGATTAGAAAAGGCCATGGGTGCTGGCGGAGCCCTGTCTGATCTGGAAAGTGTAGATGGGTTGGCTATCCCCTTCTGCCATTGTACAAGCAGCGAATGGAAAGATGATCCTGGGCGTACAGCTCACTCAGATCCTAGGCAAGCTGTGGTAGAGTGACTGCAGTTTGCAGCACTAAGAAGTAAGCTGTGGTGGAGGAACTGCAGCAAATGATAAGGGTTTGCTGGTGGCAGCACCATTGGCATGATCCACAAGCGAACTCCATGCAGCATCGACGTTGATGCAGTGCACAGAAGCGCTGCATGCAGGCTGAAGTGTTTGCATCAGAGGGCATCGCACCTGAATCACCAGAGGTGACATGGTTCTGAGGTCCAAGACCTGGAAGGCGCTGCCATTCACGGGCGTGCTAGCGTCGTTGGACAGAATTCCGCCATTGAAGAAAGCCTGATCAAACACATGTAAAAAGACATGGCATTGTGCTTCCTCAGTGACTGCCTAGGCCGGCAAAACAGTTATGGCATGTTGTTGCTGTCAATCATTCAGAGTCCTGGAGAGTCAAGTCTGCTGCCGAGCATGCATTGTAAATGCCAATGCTATGCTGCTTATCCACTGAAAGTGCGGTGCATTAGGTCGAACATAGAACGTCGATTGAGGCGTGAGCTGCTGTACACATTGGTTGTATGGGTATGGGCTGATGCATGTTGTTGCTCATGCATCAAACAGCATCTGCTGTGCAGGACCGCCTTATGCTTCATTACAGGACATTGAGCAGCTGCATCCATATCAAATCCCAAATGCTTTTCACATGAGTTGCTGGCAGCCCATGCACGTGCTGCTGGGTGCTACTGACATCCTTACAACCGAGCCTGCCCCAAACACTGTTGGCTGCAGGAACAGAAGGCATGGAGCAGCCCGCTGCATATTCTGCTGCTACTGCTTGGGATGCTCAGTCAGCTTGGTTACTGGGGGCTATCCTCTTACCAGGTCGCCCATGACCGTGGCTCCAAACATGTAGCTCGCATTCCATTGGCATAACCTGTTGCTGTAGTCACATGCGTACTTGCTGGATCCCGAAGCCTGCGTAAGCAGCCAGAAACATGCATTGGTGTGCTTCAGATCAGTGTAACATGGGTTCAACCGAGGAGATAAGGTGTGAAAAGTAGCTGGAGGGACATGCTGACACTGCTGAGAAGCTGATGGATCAAGCACAGCTGCCGTGATCTGCGGGATCAATTGTGACTCGAAACGTTCAGCCAGGGACAGAGAGTGCCGACATGGCTCTGTGACAGCAACCAGCTGACCACGAGTACCTACCAAAGGCACTGCAGCGAGGAGCAGCAGGGCCAGTGCTGCAAGCTCCAGTGGCCTCCCGGGCAGCAACTTGAAGCGTTCGAGAGTCATACGAGTCTGCGGAGAAAGCCATAATGGGGTGTTTACAAGCCACACACACGCGCAAGCGCTCAATCGGAGCCACTATGTGGGTGATGACAGGAGTGACCTTCCGCTTTTGGGCTTGATAGGGCATGATGACATGTAAACCACGCCGAGATAGGAAATTTGTATCGCGCTTACTTCTACAAACGCTTACTGCCGTTAGGCTGCATGCAAACAGCGGCCTACCTGAACACAACTATGAAGCTGTCGATCTCCTAAGGACTCCCATCGGCACGGCTTTGGACACGCGTATTTGTTCACCTCCAAGCAATATACGGTTCCGGCGTCAAAGCGATGATCACCACTTCTCAGTCGAGCATGATTGAAAGCACATGAGCATTCATCAGGTGTTTACAGCCATCATTCATCTCCAGATGACATGCAGTTCGAAAGTGGTTTCATTACGCTTCAGCCCATAAGCGGCCAGTGTAACCCACACACCTACCTTTTGAACGATGCTGTCGGTCTGCCTACTAGACAGCTCTCCTCTCATCATCTCGCCGGGGGCTCAGCACATGCTTCAGTAGAGGTATTGGCCGACAACGCTCTGCATGCTTCATGGACCAATCAACCCGGGATCACCCGGGTGCAGGTTCCCCGCAGCTTCATGCAGGGCTACTGAACCCTGCTGACCGCTGACCGATCGCCGCGAGGAGCAGGCGCTGAGTACGAGAACACGCACAATGACACCAACGTCATAACATTACAAGCATTCGCAAGCATCGCTGGCTGTCTCCCACTTCCCCTGCAACAATCCGATCAAGTTTTTATATTGGCACTGCTGATGGTTGGGCGCCCCACCTATTCGGGCCCAACAGGGCTTGTGGCACAAGGTGTGCCACACGTGCCCAGCATGAGGCTGCAAAGTGATCATGCAAAGCGACAGACACGTATGCTCGTGCTGTATGCTGCCTTGTATGGCCTGCACTGCCAACGTATGCAAACCAGCAGAACCCCAGACACCCCCAGCCTGCTCGCAGCGAGTCTAGCGACATTCTCAGCTGCTCAGCTACAGATGCAGGCTACTTCTGACCGTCAAGCTACTAAGCTCTGCACCTCCTGCAGCATGACAGAGCACCACCTGCTCAGGCAGGACTGCACCTTCGTTCCTAGTGGCCCGATTCCTGCCGAGCTGTACGCTATACCTTGGGCTGTATGACACCTGCTTCCACCATGTACGGAACCTCTGCTGCTAGCCATGGCGCCAACCCCAAGCAAAGTGCATGAGCAATGCCAAAATGTGGACTGCAAGAAATGTGACAGCGGCAACAGCAGGGAGTGAGGCGCCAACTTGTGGAAGTATGCTGCCATTGTGTGTGCCGCCGCGGCCCAGGCATTGCACATTGCAATCCCAGTGTTTGCTGAGTTCACTGGAGACCTCATGTTTGTTGCAGGACGTGGCCTGCTAGCCTGACAAAGTCCTTTCAGAGGCTCGCTGGCATGATTCCCAGCAACTCAACAAGTTGCAGCCCTCTAATGTACTCGTGATAGGTTGCTGCTTGGTGCAGGGGTTGGATTGCTGCCCTTGCCCCATCCTTCTGTTGCTGCTCTCATACTAACAATGCAGAAGGCAGTACATAGCTGGGGGCTGCCGCAACTACTGAAGTCAGGACTGTTCCTGTACTCCGAGCCAACCGCTGCAGTGCAACCCACCTGTTTTTAGCCCATAAGGGCTTGAAATGTATTGTGAGGCAAATTTTGCCGCCTCGGTACATCTTCGCTGTCTTGCCTTCTAACTCTGGGAGCTCTATTTCGGGTGCAACTGCTGGGTATGTAGCTGGTATCTCAAACTGAAAGTCAAATTCGTACTTGATGAAGTTGTGTATATACCTGCAGCGATGATTAGCAGTAGCGACTTTTGGCTTGTGTGCCAGGTCACAAGAGCGCCAACCGTGTCTTTTGATGCAAGCCTAGGGAAGTGATGCCCTCGAGGGGTCAGGCAGCGCAATGACAAACTCACGAAGCCAATGACTGTTAGAGGGTCGGTGGTTGGGACTGCATGCTATGACAGCCAATTGCCTGCGCTCAACTGCAGAACTGCCTACCAGCACTTTCCACTCCATTTCTTCCCCTCATCCTGAGGTGGGTTTATCTTGAACCAATCTAGGTCACTTTCCTTGTTCATGTTGATATACGTGATAAGTGCTTGCAGCTCCTGCGGCGCAGCATCGACGTCAACTGCCTGCAGCTGCTAAGCCTGCTGCTTCCGGTCCATGTCTACCGGCTCATCAATCCCACCTGCTTCAAACGTGCCTCCCACTTTTCTTTGGAGTCTCTAGGTCCAGCATTCTCCTGCGTCCCATGCGAGCATTGCTTTTAGCTGGTTAAGCTGTAGCCTGCCGTTAGGGTGGGACCTGAGCTGCAGCCCACCAGAATGAGAGGAATCTTTTGTACAGCTTGCCGCGTCTTCGGGTCCCATGATTCTGCCATGGTGAACAGGCTTGTAAACGACGGGCCCTAGACGTCGGTGTAGCAAAGCTTTATGGAGGCAAAGAGAACGCAATGGCTCAGCCGGATGCGCGGCGACTGAATTTTGTTGTCTAGGACAGAACTAGCCACATTAAATGTCATTTTGGAACGAGCGTGCTGGCAGAACACAGTTGTGTCTGGCGTTCAACCCGAAATACCTGTTACAGGCAGGTGCCACAACCTTTACACTGTGCTAGGACAGAAGCAACACTGTTTGCTGAGCACAAGGGCAGATTGCAGACACGCTCAAACCGGTCTCCCACAACACTATCAGTCGGGCCTCGAGGGTCAGGAAGATGCGCTGCATAAGCACAAATCCTCCATTGGGCCCTGGGCCCTGGTTCCCCTGCCTCATACTGAGAGGCCCCCTCCTCCTATCGCTGCTGAGACTGTGCAGGGGCCTGAAGAAGCTTTTCAAAATTGTTCAACATGCTCAAAGAGCGCTGTGAGCTTACCTTGGGCTATGCACAGACTGTGCAGCGACAGGTCATGCGGTACCATACAAGTTGTTGTCACAACACGCTCCTAACAATTAGGAGAGTACATGGGACCACGTAATGGATGGTTGCGATTCATCAAGACTCTCGCCGTCCCCCATATATGCTTCATGCACGCATGTCTGCTTTGTTTGGCGCTGATCTGCTGTCTGGGCTGTCTCTTACATACACACCATTTTGTGATTCAACTCAGGAGACGAGACGAAAACAGAGCAACAGAATGTCAGTCAGGCTATGCATGGCAGGATCCGGCTGCATCTCTGCCACGGACCACGGGCGGTGGCCGTGAAGCCCCTGCTCTGGGTACTTATCTGCCAGTCCATCCCGAGTTGCACCCTTGTCTCCCTTCCCTCCAGCCTATTATGCTCGTTTGCATAGTCTCTCCCCCCCCCCCTCCTCTGCCTGATCAGCTGCCATTGCGGCTATGACTCAATCTGCTGGCCGGCCAAGCTCAGCCACTGGTTGCTACTAGTACTGTTGCCACCATATCTGTCAGCGTCAGTTTTGCTGCCATCGATGGCAGCAAGTCGATATCAGGTTGCTGTTGGCCGTTGACTGCAACGGTTGCGCAGCTCATATACTCTTAGGAGCGTTTGAGCGCCTGGATGTACATGAACTCTGTCTGTCCTTGCGCACCAGCCTGTCTTGTGCTCAGCAGGCTAGTGTGTTGGCCTGCTGAGCACAAGCTCATCAAGCGCATCCGATGCACGTAGCAGGTGGTGTCTGGCAATGCCGACCTCTGCATCATTCACGCCAACATTGAAGGTCTCGCCTTCTCTCAACAGTAAAGGTCTCACTTTCTCTGGGCCCACACTCTGCTGTGACTGCGTCACTGTGGCCCATTCCCAGCCTGACTGCAGCAACAACTGCTGCAGTGAGTCCGCAGAAGTAACTTATGAGTTTGGTAGTGAAGCTGCCTATCCCGTTCTGCACTCAAGCCCTTACCGGTGCATCAGCTGCGCATACTGCCAGGACAGCCTTGTGGTTGAAGGGCGAGCCCAGAACCACAAGGACCGTCTGCTGATCCAGTATTGCTGTGGTCACTGTAATTCCTGCGCAATTGAAGTTGGCAGGTGAGTAGTCTCAGCATATACTTGCAAGCTACGTGAACGGCAATCCCCCCTGCATTGCAGTCTTAGCAGCATATGCTTGGAATTGATCAATTCCCTGAACTGCTCCAGACACGGAAACCAGGCTCAGTGCCAAGCTGCCACACATACAAGATGCCACTGTGTCACCAAGTACTACTAGGAAGCTTATGTGCGATAACATTGTGTAGCAAGGCATGCCAGTCCTTGACTGGAGGTTCTAGGTAACCATCAAGGCACTTTGGATGACCTAGATCCCAGGCCTGGAATGAATAGACTTAACAGTGTGCACTCAGTGCTGGCAGCTCGCTAAGTCAATCAGGTAGTAGCTGAACTCAGGTCAATGCACCCACAAACAAGACGATAGCCCAGACATGAGGTGATCCCAGCATCCCTTCTGCCGCTGTTGCTGCTGCCGCCGCTGCTGCCACTATTGCCACTGCTCAAACTGAGTACGATGAGCGCATACGTACGAGCGACTACTGACAGCATACATCTGTGAATTGCGTATGGTCTATGTACATTGCACATGCCACACTGTGCTGGCTTAATGCACCCGGTGGTTTGGAAGCACAATTTGTTTATCCTGTCCATCTTCATCGTCTCCCACGACTCATGCCATGGACCAAAAATGGTCATCTTCACCAGAACTGCTGTCCATATCCTGAGCATGCCGCAACAGTTTTGCTGCGCCATGTTCGGTGACTCGCTCATGAGGTCCTGCATGGCTACTTGCTGTTCATCTGATATATGCATATCTGGTATATGGTGCTGCAGTACTGCTTCTTGTTTCATCACCGAGCACTGCCCTGAGTAAGGGCAGATTCCAGTCCTGGTAGTCTTCGCTGTCACTGCCAGTATTACTATAACCGTCACTGCTGCTGTCAGTGGGACCTCTGCTGCTGTCACTACTGTGGCTAGCTGGGCTGCCATATTCATTGGCACCATCGAAGTCGATGTACATATGATCCCCATCAGGCACGGAGTCTTCTGGTTACTGTTTTGACTACAGTCAGCTACCTGTGGCTCAGCTGGGATACTACCGTTCCTTCTGGAATGCTGCTGGCACCGCCAGTTGCGATCTGCAAAGGCATGCGGCCTCAGCAACACCGCTTGATAGATAGAGCTCCGTAGAGCTACAGACGACCAGGTTGACTGCTTACAGCCTACAGCACACTGATGGCCATGGTTGACAACCTCTGATCACACTACAGCTGGTCACCGACATCCAGCACTGCATCGGAGGTCAGGGCCCTAGTGCATGTCACGCCCTGAGCTACCAAGTTGCACAATATTAGTTTCAAACTGTCTCTCAGCGGGACAAGTTAAACACGCAATGTCAGCCCCACCGTAGCTGAATGCTGCTGCTGCTGTCAAGCCAGTACTGTCCCCAGTACTGTGCCGGCTCCGATACTAAGCACCAGGCCCCAGCTCCTCCTCCCTGTCACAGCATTGCATTGCCACTCTTGGTCGGCATCATGGTAGGGCCTAAGTGAAGCCAGCAAATGTCTCCTCTTTTCAACGACAGTTTGCGCGGGCAATACCCAATCAGACCGCCTACACCTCGGGAGCAGCACAGCCACACCTACACCGTTTTGTTGAGCAGGTCCAGATGTTAAATTGCCTGATGAAGGAAACGCACACACCAAGTGAAGTGACAATAACGGACCGTTCGAAGCTGGCTGTCGCGCAGTTGTTCTACTTAAACGCCAGTGAGTAATGAATCAAATAAATATTGCGTGTGCTGAGCTGCAAGTAGTTGAAGTATGCTCCATGCAAGGCATCCATGGTTCATTGACGATTTGAGGTAAACGGGCAACTCGTGAATACTTCTTTGGATGACATAGTCAGAAGGTATCTTGGAGCGCAAAATTGGAGTCGAATATGAAGAGGAATACGGTAGAAAGGCTGACAAGTTCACCATCCATGTAGAGATGGAGTAGCAATGGAGTAGCAATAGCACTGCTGCTAAGGTAGGTGTGAATGCGTCTTATTGCCATTATTGTCCGACGCACCGGCCAGCAACCTACTCTAATGCCCATGTAGGTTGCTTCTAGCTGATAGGACAACAAATTCAACAGTGCTGTTGGCAGCAAGATCTCAGCCCACAGAGAGAGGCTCTTACACCAGTACGTAGATATGTACTGTGCACAGTCGCCAGAAGGTGTGCTGGTGATGTACTCCAGCAGCAGGAAGCCGCAAGCAGTAGCATGTCACAAGGACGGCGAGTCCTTGTATGATGGCTTCTACACAGCAGTTTTTGCTGTGCAAGCAGCAACAAAGGAGGACTTGGATGTCATACGGGCTCGTGCCATCAAGTAAGCACAACCAGGTGCCTGCCAGTGATGGGTTCCTGCATAGTCTGCTGCGTCCTGTTGGTCGACTTCAGTACCAGCACAGCATGCTATGCAGAGCACATGTGCTCTGCTGTACAGCAAGTGCAGGCAGTTCACAATTGACAATACTGTGTCATGGCACTCAACCCCCTGCCTCACTGCTGCTTCATCGGGTAGGACTCGCGCTACAACCTCCTGAATGTTTGATGTGAGCCAGCTCTTGTTACTGATACGGTACTGCACTTCTGTTCTTGAATTGAGGCAAGCTAGCCAAGCTTCTCACACATGGGCACGCTTTCAGTGCGGTTGTCTTCGTCGCATCCGTGGACTGTAGATCCACGCGTGCTGCCCACAATGTTGGGCCAGCAAACACAGCAAACATCGTTCGAAGCTATGGGGAACCTGCAAACCTGTTGCGCGCTGGCACGTTGCCTTGATTTAAACAACTGCAGAGAATAAGTGTCTTCAGGGCCTACAGCCATCAAGCACGCGGTTCGAGATCATCGCTGGAAGGCGGGTGCGCGAATTTTGTAGACAGTTCCCCCGGGTCTCACTGTGGGAGCTCCAGTTGAACATCAGTCAGCTATCTCGTGAGATACTTGGCAGCCGGGCTTGACAGACGGGCGAATTACTATCTGAACGTTCGTGAGCTAGCTGTGTAAGCCTGAAGTGCAGCTGAGGCCAATCAGCCAGTGACTTGAATCCGTGTATCCGCAGACGTTGCCATGGTTAGGTAGAACAGAATGTGTGCTAAGGTGCGCGGCATTGGAGATGTTCAAGCCTTGGGCAGCATACAAGCTGTGTACTCATGTCGATGTGCGTCCCTGGCAGCTTGAAGGCAGCAGCAGGTTGCAAGCGGCAAGCGAGCAATCACAGTTCCGGTCTCCATGTAATACGTAGAGGGCGTTGTCTGAATCCAACAAGCTGAAAGCTGCTGTCTCAGTACTGTCAGATGTCAGCCCAAATTCAGTGGTCAGCGGACTGCGGAAACGCGCCATGGCTTTTATTGTAGGGTTTTATGACTTTTAAGCACCTGGGACCGCTGCCCGCGCGGCTCTTTGCGCTTGCAGCAGTGGTCTTGCTGCTCCTTGCTCCAGTACCCTTGGTAGGTCCGTTTAGCTTCTTCATGAAACCACAAAAAGCCATCTATAAAGTAATAACAACACAGCATATTCCGTGGGCTTATTCCTGGGACTTACGAACAGGGCATACATGCTTGTCCAGCAGCATTTTACGTCTGGGCCTGCCATGTGTCGCATTGGTTCTCTTTAGGTCAACCAGGCCTTGTGGCTGAACACCTGCGGTACTTGGTTCTGGCATATGATGCAGGTGTCTGGATCCAGCAAATACGCATGTGACTACACCAACAGGTTATGCCAATGGGATGCAAGCTACATGTTTGGAGCCACGGTCATGGGCGACCTGGTAAGACTAGCACCCACCAACAAAGATGAGCAGATCAAGCAGTAAAAGCAGCAGAACAGTCGCAAGCTGGTTTCTGCCTGCTGATCGAGCCACCAGCAGCCAACAGTGTTAGAGGCATGCTCGGCTGCGATGGGTCTGCAAAGCAATCACGCGGACACAACTGATGTATGAGCTACAAATGCAGCTGCTCCGTATGCGGTAGTACAGCATCCAGGTGCCCCTGCACAGCAACTGCTGTGAGGTGCATATGGAACAGCCTGCATCAGACTGGATACAAACAACCTCACTGAGTCAGCAGGGCAGCTCACACCCATGTGCTGCTTTGGCCGATCACGTGTTGAGTGTGATGGTGTACAGCAATCATGCACAGCTGTACAGCCAAATTCATTCGCCTGTGTAACAGTATGCTGTTTCAGTGTACAAGCTGCAAACAACCAGCGTTGGAAGGGCATGCTCCCGGAGCTGTGACAGCAGAGTACAGTCCAGATTTCTGGGTTGCCTCACTTTTTGACAGCAACAGCATGTCACGAGTCTTCAGCCGGCCCAAGGGGATTACTCGGCAACCATAATGCTGCAATTATGTGGTCTGTCTGGCCAGGCTTTTTTCAATGGCGGTATTCTGTCCAATGATGCCTTAGTGCCTGTCAATAGCAGCGCCTTGGAGGTTTTGGACCTCAGAACCATGTCACCTCTGGTGATTCAGGTGCGATGCCTTGTTGATTGAAAGCACATAAAGCTAGCATGCAGCGGTTGCGTGCACTGCAGCAATGTCACTGCTGCCTGGAGTTGGCTTGCAGATCATGCCATTGGTGCTGCCACCAGCGAACCTGCTTGCTTAGTATTGCTGCAATCGCAGTCACTCTACTGCAGCTTGCTGGGTTGTGAGTGTGCATGAGCTCAGAATCATCATTTCCCTGCTGCTTTTACATTGGCAGAAGGGAACAGCTAACTCACATTCACAATGGATTCAGGCAGAATCAAAACAGATTCCGCCAGCACTCATCGTCTTTCCCAGCTGCTAATCTTTGCTGCCTCCTGACAGACAAGCGCTGCTTTCAGCCAGCACATGTTCAAGTTTGCGGGGCGATGGTTGCAGAATATGCAGTGCCCATTCTTTGTAAGTTGCTGTTGCCTTACAGGTGGAGCACAACAAGGAGTTCATGACCTCCAGGTACCGCCATCAGTTGGTGGTCTGGAAGGAGAGAATCCTAGCTGTCGGTGGACAGCTGGATGATTCTAATGGTGCTTCACAACGAACTATCAACGTGATTGAGTTGGACCTCTACACGCGGAAGTGGCAGCTTCGGAAGCAGTTCATACAGCCTGGTGGCTCAGGTATGCCATCTTACGTGCTGCTTTGGGCTGATGTGACAAGGGTGCTCAATGCAGCACGTGTGGTTGGGATGGGTATGCCCAGCAGCATTGTCGTCACCAAGCAGCCAGGACTCAAAGCACATGCAGGGCCATACCAGTGTGCTGTCTGCAAAGTAGGAATATATGGCTTGTGAGGCTTGTATGGTGATAATTCACCATTGCTTGCCGCCATAAGCATCTGAGATGCTCGTAGTGGTGTATATTCTACTTCAAACACACTGTCTGGTGTACCAACACTTGGACGGCTTGAAACCAAACGTTCCAAGCAATGTTGGTGCGTCTGTACAACAGCTTGTCTGCTGCAACGGACTAATCTCAAGGGCGTGTGCTGTCTGCAGTTGATATCGTGTTCGAAGCCTCTGTGGTTGTGGGTGATCAGCTGCTGGCGGTCTTTACGAGTTTACCACCAATTGATGCCTATGATCCACCAACAAGACAATTTCTATCACTTAACCTCAACACAAGAGTCATTGAGCACAACTTCTATCTGGTGAGAGTTATAACAGCAGGCGCTTCTGCTTATGCTTAATCTGCTGGACTTGGTCACAACTCTTGGGCAATCGTGCTGAAAGTTGCTGTGACATCACTCTCTGGCACAGGAGATACAGTGGACACCTCACCACTGTTGGGGGCAGGCTTAGTTGCGGGTTTCTGGTGATACATCTTGAAATATGACATGCGCAGTTCAGATGATTTGTTGCAAGTTGGCAGCAATAGCGCACCCGTCACTCTCAGTTTGATTCGAAGCCTTCCCGATTGCAGGGCAGCTATGAAAGATCATCTGTCACTGTGCATGCATCTTCGTTGGCTCAAGCTTGGGGTACACGTGTCCTTGCAGGCTATGGGACCAGTCGAGGCTTTGGACTGGCCTCTGATAGGAGTGATGACATTGGGGAAGAATGGGGATTTCCCGCACCTGGTGGTTCAATCCAGGCGGCAACTGCCCAAAGTGAATGCGGGGGAAACATTGTGGTATGGTAAGTGCACATCTGGCCCACAGAGAAGCAGGCTTCCTGGATTCGTGGACTTTGATAGAAATATGATGGCAGTCAGAGTGACGCACCGTGCAGTTGGGCCAGGGTATATATAAATGGCTTAAACAAGCAAGCACAAGGGCATCCCCAACTATACTGCATTTTGCACAATCATGAAACACACCAACGCAGCCCTCTGACTGGACACTGCCCTACTGCTCTACAGCCCACTTGTGTTTGTAGCAGGGACAGCCATTTGCGGAGAGAAACCCATCACTTGCAGATGCTCTGGCCCCGACACCTTTAACTCACATCCGAGCAACCTCCATCAACTGGATTGTGACAGAATGAACTACTGTGTGATCCTAGAAGCTGCCTTCTACACAGCCTCACAAGGCCTGTATACATCAGATGCCCATAACGCTCCATGTGTTACTGCAGAGGTCACTAACTTAGGTGATTATGGAGTTGAGGGACCGCTAAACTTCACTGCCACCACGCATCTTAAGGAGCTGCCTGGGGGTGATGGTGGCGTAGTGTTATCGCTGACGATACTGCAAGTCTTGGACCAGCCAACGTTGATGACTTGGACAGTCACGACAGCAACTTTTGCAGGTGGCAGGTTGGTGCACCCGCCATATAGCATAGCTGTTGTTGTGCGTGTCTTGATATGGCGTTGATTGGCAGATGAAGTGTGAGTGGGTGCCGCTGGTGATCGGCGTCCATGTGGTTTCCCAAGCGGCGTCTAAAATGGGGTCCGCACACGTGATTACTAAGTGGTACTCGTTGTGCATTTGCACTTCAGAGTAGTGGCCAGCTGCACTCTTGAGCACTGCATTGCAGGGGAGTACTTGTGTGGTTTAGAGGAGCGCTTATCTACCACAGCTGCTCTCATCGATTGTACAGATTACCGCCGTCGATGAGAAGACTTCTACTTGTGACCTGCAGTACGTGCTCTTGAAACATAGCTGCTGCGTCTGACTCCGCTTCATCTCCTGTGCAGGCGGGAGACTGTGAATGCTATCTCCATGTACGACGTCTCAATTCTTGTAAAAGCCAAGGGCAAGCACAGCATCGCCCTAAAGCACTCCAAACTGTTCCTGACCCTGCCGGTCAGCATGTCAAGTTTCAAGTCGCTGCAATCAGTAGACTTGCCATGGCATGGCAACGTGGCACCTTCGGCGGCAGATGTGATAACGCTGCCTTATGTGGGCAGAGTCGATTTCATTGGGGAGTTGGACAGCAGCAATGTCAACATCCAGAACTGGCCGAATCATGGGTTTGTTCTCCGGGGATCGGTGAGTTATCATCAGCAGGACTTGTCATGGAGGCTAACACAAATAGAGCCCCCCCCATTGTGCTTGCTTGCAGAGCCATTAGAGCCTCTTCACCAGATCTGTGCTGTGCTGTTGGTGATAACCTCCAATGACATTGGCAGCATCTGACCTGTGCATCCTCCAGCATGAGATTATGAGAGGTTGACAGCATGGCCGCCAGCACACAAGTGACTGGACTACTCCCCGTTACCGTCAACCGCAGCACAGAAGCTGGAATGCAGTAGACTAATGTAGACTAATGTAAATGTTTGCGACATGTTTTCGTGTCACTGCATCTAACAGCTGGGGCTGCGTCTCCTGATATTCCTCATGCAGAGTCTGCCAGACCCACTCTGTCAGCCGATTGCCAACTGGCAGCCCTTTGTGCTTACAGTAGACCTCAATAGCTCTGCATCTACCAGCAGCCCCGTTGTACGAGTGGTTTCCAACAGTACCTGGTGCAGCAGCTGGCAAGCACAGCAAGCAGCAACAGCTATAGTTGGCAATTCTTTTGCTATTGAGGCAAATACCAAGTTGTACACGGTTGATACCGCAGCTGGACCCATGTTGACTGTCATGAGCGCTCAGAGGACAACAAACCCTGGTGGCCAGCTTCCGTTCACCAACAAAGCATGTGAGTGAGCAATGTATATGTCATTGATGTATCTGCCGCGCCCAGTGGAGTCAGTACAGCCTGGTTATTGCTTGTGTCCACTCACTTTCTACTGCCTTCAGCATATGACTCTGACAGCGCTCACATGCGTCATCATGTCATCAGCTTGTGGTCTGGTCTATACTTGTGATGGCTACAACCGGATGCCTGGCAGCATGTTCTGTGCTGGGATCTGCTGGGGTTCTACTTCGGCTTTGCAGTGTGGCTGGATTCATAGCCTGGCAAAGGCCTATTCATGCATGACCTTAGGTGATATTGACTGCGGTACAGTGGTAGTCACCCTTGTGAGCACGCTCTCTTTGCCTGCTGTTTGTGCAGTGCCTTTGCAGGGTGTGTTTATCAGTGTTGCCAACAGTTCAGTGCAGAACTTCAGCATTCCCACGGCACAAGGGTACCAGTTTCCAACCGGCTTTGCCAGCTGCATGTCCAACTTAGCAGGAACGCCCATGTACCTGGAGCACGGCGGTACGTATTATGATGAAGCTGATAAAGGGACACAGAAGACTCAAGCAGGCTTCGTAGCAGTCCCCATGCAGCTTGGCAAGCCTGTGCAGCCCATGCTCAAGGTCGGGGGTTCGAAGCCCCTGAAAGGCGCAGTGTTTTCTAGCCTGGCTTGCACCCCGGATGGGTCAGTATACAGGTTTGGTGGCTTAGAGATTCAGCGTTACGATAAACAGCCTGTAGCTGACACCGAATACGATGGCAAGATGGATGTCTTCATGTCAGTTCCTGCCTGGGCCGCCACAAATCAGCTGCAGGTTGCTAAGCTTGGCGGCAGCCTAGCTGCGCCTACTTTGAGCCAATTGCAGCAGCTGGGACCCGCAGCTTCAGCCAACAGCTCAGCTAGCAATCCCAGTGTTCCTAACCCACGAAGTGGACATACACTCACCTATCTACCCCCGGAAAGTGTTGCATCCCTCCCGGGCTTGAGCAAGGGAGGCTTGCTGCTGTATGGGGGCTCCAACTTCAGTGACCCGTCTATGTCCACAACTCTGAACAACGTGACCACCACCATGAAGGCCCTGTCAAACATTACGTTTGACCGCACAGCATGGCTGTTTGACCTGGCGAGCAGCAAGTGGTCGAAGTTGGAGCCGGACGGTGTGAGCGATGCACCGCCAGGCCTGATTCACCACAGTGCTTCTGTGCAAGGAAAGCAGGTAGGGGCAGTGACTGCATCATGTGGGACTTTGTGCATGCTTCTGTGTGGTTTGTGCCCCCTGAGGATATTTATCAAGGCCCGGTGACCTTTACCCATGCGCTCTTTCACCATCCTTGCCTTACATAGGTAAAACAATCAGCTGCTGTTGAGCACTTTGTTGTTCCATTTTGTTAGGCTTTGATTTGTTACTAAGGCCTTGCCTCGGTACATCAGCTGCAGACAAGCCACAGAGTGTCCGTTACAGAGTGTACTTTGCTATCGCCAGCTCTTAATTTTGAGTTTTATATCGTGCATGCAGAGGCGGCTATCTGACTGGCCATTGACAAGGTCTGCTTACACTCCGGTCAAACCTGTGCTGCTGCCTGCTCACCTGTTCCTGCTGCAGCTCATGGTGTGGGGCGGCTTGAGGTTTGTGCCCCAGAACAAAACCATGCAGTTGTCAACAGACATGTACATACTAGACTTCAGCGAGTCCACTCCTCGATGGCGCAAGGCTCCTGTGGATAACATCAACGTGGAGGGATTCTTTCACCTGGCATTTCCCAACACTGGTATTGCGACATTACCCGAAAGTGGTGTGGTTGCCTTGATGCACCGATCGGTGGGTCCTGGTGGTGGTTACAAGTCTGGCAAGTCATGCGGCTCATTCCAAACCCGCATGTTGCGGCAATTGGGCAAAGCTCGTAACTTTGCATATCGTGTGCATACTGTGGTTTTACAGGGACTTATCAAACCATGCAAATCATTCATCAAGTTTGCTTTTGCATTGAAGTTGCATGCTGCTTTGGACTTTGGCGCTCAGGACATGTCAAAGCGCAGTCCAATGCAGCTACCATCATTTGCCGAGTTATCGAGTGCGGTGATTCACCTTCCCCCTCCTGCTATTCTTGCCGCAAGTTCTATATTTTACATTTGCAGTTGCTGATGTTGCTGCTTCTAGCAAGGTGTCCGCCTCACAGCTATACGCAAAGGCTTACATGCATTGGTCCTGCCATGTCACTCGACTGGGGTGTATACACCTTAAACCTGACAACATGCGCATTTATCACTGCTGTCCTCATCAATCCACTTCATTCTTTCATTCAATCGTTCATTCATTCACTCATTCATATGTGAGCTAATGAATCTTCTACAACCTGTAGGAGGCATCCTCCTACAGGTTGTATACATAGTCCTCCAGCAAAGCACAGGCAACTCCGAAATAGGGGTGCATCATTCTGGTCGCAACCATGCACAAAGCACTCGGGGTCACCCACTTATGGTGCTCATGCGCACTTTCTGGCATGCTTTTGGCTTGCATTCATTTGCCATTCAGTTGGATTGTTTGTTGCTGCTGTTGCTGCACCTTCATCACTAGTCGCCAGTCTCAGCCAGCGCTCTGCATTGCCTGCGTGGACTTGAAAGTTGTCAGAGTAGAGATGATGCCACAAAGTTCCAGTCGGCATTGTGTGTGCAGCTGGAACTTGGACGGGAGGCTGACTAAACAACATGCAAAATCATACTTGCTCATTGTCACGTATAGTTGCACAGACATTAGTTGTCCAGACAGTGTAACAACGGCGTTGTTGTGGGGTTCTGTACCTGTTTATTTGTGCCTCAATGGGTGCTGGTCCTTGCAACGGCCGCATTACTGTTTTTGACTTACTGCCGCAGGGCATTGGCTTGGCACCTATCCCTCAAAGCCTTCGACTCACAGGGTCGAGCGTTGTCGCCAATTGGGGGCTGACAACCTTGAACCTGACAGGCGGTGACTGGCTAAGGCTCGAGATACCCCACAACTCATCCTTGATACTACAAGAACCTCTCACCCTTGGCAGCAGCACCGGTGGCATCAGTATCAGCGGTGTGAGGCCGTCTGGCCGTGTGGGCAAGCGAACTACGAGGGGCCTGTTGGGTATGCAAAGTCCATCGATGCCAACTTTGGAGTGTCGCGCAAATACCACAACTGCGGTGTCATTTAGGTGAGCATTTGTGTTCCACCACCCGTGCACTCTTCATTCCGGAAATGCCTGATAGATTCCTCATTGTCCAATTGAGGAAAACCTCATGATTTTTGAAGGTTTCTGGGGCCATATTCATAGCAGGGTCCGAGTATCTTATCACGAACTGCGTGTTGATGTGACGTTACTGCCATCACTTGCGCGGCGCCTGGTACAATCACCATGCCTTGAAGTTCCTACTTGTATCTACAATAGGGGGTCAGCTCTTGGATGGTTATCTTCAATAAGGCACAGTAGCCATGTTGCATATGCCTGGCCTATGGAGAAGGCTTCTTGGAGTTTGTACCAGTCAATCTCTCAAGTTCAAAGTCATTGCGCAGTTGGACAAGGTGCATCTGGTGTGCTGAACCAGATGATCACTCAAAGGAGCACCTTACAGATGTCAACTCTTTCTGAAAGACTAGAACAAGAGAATGGCACAAAAGACACTCCTTGATACCCAAGTGAAACGCTCCTTTGCTTGGTGCAGGTCATCAAGTGCGATTTTAGAAGGCCTAACAATCATGGGCTGCAATGGGTCAGCGATAAATATAACAACGGACCCAACAGGTCTCTACCCTACGCCAGCGACACTGCGCAACATCACCATCATTGGCAACAAGGGGAGCCAGGGGTCTGCTGTGCAGATTGGCCCAGCAGCAGCTGCCGTACTGGAGGATTGTGTAATCAGCCATAACAGTGCTTCTGACAGCACAGTCTTTGCTGATACAACTTCCCAGCTTACCCTATTCAATACCACAATCAGCAACAACAATGGGTCAGGCCTTGTGTTTGCTGGTAGCCACCTCAACATTGCCAATAGCAAGTTCCTAAACAACACATCACATCTACTTGCACCACGCAAGGCAGCAAACAGTTCATTGCAGCAATCAGTTACATCTGGTGGTTCTGGCGGTGCTTTGAGAATCTTGTGTGTTGGGTCAGCTGTGGCAGGTCCAGCCATTGTCACGGGGTGCAGCAGCAATACAACCATAGTCAATAGCACGTTCAACGGTAATACAGCACAGCGCATGGGTGGTGCGGTCTACCTTGGAGCGGGCACGCTTGCCCATCTGGAGGGCAACAACTTCAGCGACAATGCGGCCGCTGATGGTGGCGCGATTCTTGCTGACAGGGATGCTTGCTTGCTCACTCTTAGGGGCTCTCAGTTCAGGTTTAACAATGCAAGCGGCAGGTAGGTGGAAGCGGTGGTTCGGGTTATTCTTGTGGTCATGTGTTGCCAGTGCCTGATTTTGAAGCCATTGTATGAATAATTGAGTGAACTCCGTGTAGCGCTTTTGCATTAGGGGGGGGGCTGGGAGATGTGTGTGACGGAGTTCTCCACATTACCTACCGTCTGCTCGCGTCCCCAAAGTGGCGAGAGGGCTGGAAGCCATTGTAACTTCTGTCCTCGACACACACAGCACCCTCTCTCAACTTACTCTAGCGCTCTATTGAAAGGGCTACGTGGAGCTCACTCACTATTCTTTCATAATCTCTGTGGCTGCATTGTAGAAACTGGAAGCAGAGGTTGCTGGCTTGAAGGGTTCATTGACTTGTGCATGAGGGGCATGCTTGTAGATTCTTGGGCCGACTAACATCATACAACATGACTGGCACATTGGTCAACGCTTTTTGATCCAGGGGTGGTGCTGTTGTGATGCGCGGTGCGTCCTGCCAGCTCAAGATGCTGATTGAGGATGTGGCATTCCGCAACAACACAGCGGGCCTTCATGGTGGTGCCATGTATTTGGATGAGATGATCAATAGAAACATTGGCATCGAGGGGGCCACCTCATTCATGTACAACAAGGTAGGTGTGGGGCCTTAGCATCAGGCAGTAGTCAATGTATAGGTCAATATGTAGCAGTTGAGGCTGCAAGCTGGCACAGAATCACATTGCAGGGCTTTGTGCTAGCCGGTTTGGGTCTTTTGCTCCCACAGGGGAAGGTAGTGGAACATATCTCGAGCCAGTGGCAGAAATGGAGTTGGGAGCATGTGCACAGTACATCCTATGAGAAACATGTGATGTATGCTCTTACAGGTCAATGTCACCCTTCAGCAGGCGGTGCCGGCCACTGCCACTTCGCAGGCGCTCGATGTTGGCAATGGGGGTGCCTTGTACCTTGGCCTGTGGAACAGCATAGTGACAATTTTCAATGCCACGTTCCTGCACAATAGCGCAACTGGTTGTGGTGGTGCTGTGGAAATCATGTCCATAGAGGGCGATGTGACTCTGATCAACACTACAGCACAAAACAACATGGCCGGGCATGACGTGATTAACGCTGGTGACAGGAGGGTCAGTCAGGGTCTGGCCGGCTACACCAGTGAAGGTGGAGCAATACATGTCCAAGGCAATTCTGGGCGCTTGGCTTTGGTAGGGGCCAACATCAGTTTTAACCAGGCAGAGAAGGTAAGGTCAACTGAAATAGGTTACTGTTTGGCTACTGAATGTATAGTACTGGCTTACTAACAGGGAAGCGCCTGCGGCTCATCGGCTCAGTGGCTCCAAGCGTTTACCAAATCTTGCACTGCCTTGGTCGACCTATGCACTCTTTGAGCCGTTGTGCAACTAACAACATCAGGAGGTGTTGAGCAGGCTTTACCCCATTATAATCATTTGGGAGTGCAGTAACTCCGTTTGACAAACTTCAAGAAGGCCATGCTCAGTAACTTGTGAATATCTTCAACAACCACCTTCAAACTTCTACAATTAGCTCTTGCAGCGCTCAAACCTGCTTAGGGCTTGTCCGACAAGCTTCCCATGATGTTACGCAGCGTCATCAGGCTGTGAAAGCCCACGCTAGGTCCCAGTGGTCACACACATCAGCTTCTTGAGCCATGTATTGTGAGCACATATATTCTCTGATGTATACCAATGTATTGCTAGCTTGCACCATCTGCTGGCTTGCAGATACTGTGCTAGTTTTGTTGTCGACCACAGGGTTACAGTCCCAGAGTCATCTGCTGGTCTGCGTGGCATTGCTGCAGGGTGGTGGAATCAGCATGGACCCTGCGTCAGGCGCCTTCAGCTGCACGCACTGCTTGTTCCTGGGCAACATCGCATCGGTGGCGGGTGGCGCCGTGTCCGTCACGGAGCGCAAAGTCGCTACAGTCAGCGACAGCACTTTCAAACGCAACGCCCTCGTATGGCCTGACAGCTCTGCCGGAGGTGGCTTTTACTGCTACTTTTGCGAGCAAGTCAACGTGACACGCTCGCTGTTCGTTTCAAACACAGCATGTTACGGGGGCGGTGCGGCTATAGTGCAGGCGATCAGACCATCTATGATTGCAGATACGGTATTCGCGCGAAACATAGCATACTGTGGTGGTCATACTGGGCATCCAGGTCCGCGCCGCGACCGGGCCTTGCTCGCAACCACAGTCACCTCTGCCCTTACTGCAGCCGCGGGCTCGCCAGCTGTGAACGTGGTCGGGGATGATGGCGTGTATAAAGGTGGCGGCGGCTTGTATGTATCAATACAAGGCAGTGTGAACCTCAAGAACAGTTGCTTTGCAGAAAATGAAGCTGTCAATGGAGGTAATGCATGGGGATGAGCATTGTTGGTAGAACCATGAGTTGACTGAGCACGCCTTCCATTCCCGGCTCCTTGCAGCATTCTCATTCTGTGGTTCTATGTCGATATGCACGTATATTTTACCAGCAGGTATTGTACTCCGGACGATAGATCAACATCAAGCAGTCCTACTAACCATGACTCTTTGCCAATAACATTCAATGATTGCGTCGCTAACTCCGATCCTCATACTGCGGCTGACATCGCCTACTGCATTGCTCTTACGGCAGGTGGTTTCCTCTCCCGCACAGATGTTTGTGACAGCAAATCCGCCTCACCACAACACTGCCAGCTAGCCTTGTCAGCCACCAGCATCCTAGACAGCAACGAAGCCACTGGTGCAGGGGACGGAGTCTTGATCACCAGGGTAACTAACCCCTGGGTGCTGTTAGGCAATTGCTCTGTGGGCTCAGAACTCAACCTTACTACAAGCATGGGGTGCCTGCAAAAAGTCAATAAGCTTTGCCAAGAGCATGGTTACAGTGACAAAGCTGGTGATGGGCAATATCCGTCGAGTGTCCCTTTGGCAGCAGCGGTGGATGGCGGTCTCAGCTATATGGCCACTTCTGCTGCAAAGCTGGAGTGTCTTGTGATGCTTAATGGCAAATGGGTTACTGAACATTGTTCTGAGGCGGTCTATGCAGCTCCTGGCATGACCATCACTGTTGCGTTCCGGTTGATTGACGCCCTGGGCAAACCGATTGTCAGTGGGATGTACGATGCCACAATGCCTATGGAGGTAAGTGGCTGGGGTAGGCAGCCTTGGTTTTCTGATAATATTGACGGGCTAGGCCATCTTGCTTTTGCTCGAATGTTTATGGTGGCCCTGCATCACTGGGACCTGCAATTGTTGGACTGGATCAAGCTTGGTAAGGGCTTGCATGATGAATTCTGTTGAACTATTTGAGTGACACTGTGCGCGTGACCATTACATTGAGTAGTCAGATCCGTGATCTATGAGATGAAGATGCTCTGCACCCGGAAGCAATGGTTGCAATCCAGCGCTTCCATGTATAATGTATGCAAGGCTATGCAGTATCAAGCACTACGCTACATCGCCTTGCTGCTGATGTGGTGGCCGCACACGCCTTTGCCTGCGACAATCAGAGAATAATTGAGCATGTGAAAGTGCTATTTGAGCAATTGCAATACTTGGCTTATGGCCTGCATTGTGCAAGACATGTGCCTAGCACGTGTAGCATTGCCAGCACTCAAGCAGATTGTCCAATGTAGGCACTCCATGCCAGCTTTCTCTCTCTGCCTGACCTCTGCAGGCTTCCCTGTTCAACCGGGATGGCATCACCCAACCAAGTGTACTCCTGCTTGGCAACAACACGCACGCCGTCAACGGGACTGGCTACTTCCCAGCTTTGACTATCAACGGAAAGCCTGGCTCTCACTATCAACTGGTGTTCAAAACTGGAAATGGTCTCAACCTGACCCGGCAGCTGATTCTGAGGGTATGCCAGGCTGGTGAACACGACCAGGTCCTGCAAGTGTCGACAGATGAGAGCAATGCTTGTCAGGCTTGCACAAGTCCGCAGTACAGCTTCTATCCACAGGCCACCAGATGTGGCCAGTGTGGCTCGCTTGGATCTGAACGGTTTGCAGTTTGCGACTCGGCGGCGGTGGTACCCGCCACCGGCTTCTATCAATCACATCCACGGAGCCCTCTGGTGAGACGTGTGCTAAATACGGTAGGGAATGTGAAGTCGCCCCGACACACACATTACCCTCCCTTAACTTACGCTAGCACTCTCTTGGAAGCGCTATGCGGAGCATTCAATCACGTGCTAAAGTAGCTTAGTGAACCATTGACAGCTGTTGCTCTGGCTCTAGAACACTAGAACACTAAGTCAGTGCTCATGACCAGTTTACAACACTGTTGTGAACAGATGCCTACTATGACAGGCTCATGTTGGTGGTCATGTAGGCAACAATGCTTGCATGTAGCATTTGGCAATCTGCTTGGTGCTTCACAGTGCTTGCTGCAGGGTGTGCAGCGAGGCAGTTTCAGCGCGTCTGTCACTGTTAACTGAGCATGGTTGCCACAAGAGGGAACTGTAACTGGTGGCTGGTGACAGACAATTGCATGCTATGGTAGGACAACTGCATAGTTGCACATGCATACCTATATCTTGGGTTTGTTTGGTGACAAATGTGTGTTCACTGACTAACGTGTCTTGCTTTACCATTTGGATTCTGCTTGCCTTTCAGCTTCACAGATGCAGCACGGCAGCCGCATGCAGCAGAAGCAAGGCAGCTGAGAATCAGATGGCTGATTGGGCAGCGAGGCATGCACGGCTGAACATCACTCAGCTGAATCAGATAGACCAGCAAACAGGCCAGCCCTTTTATCAGCCGTACGTTGACCACATGTGTGCTCCTGGGTACACAGGACCTTTGTGTGGTGGTTGCAGTGATGGCCACGGACACAGTGGACACCGCTGTGTGCAGTGCATGAGCCGCAATGCAAACAACTTCTGCTACTTGTTGATCAGCCTTTTTATGTTGTTGGTCCCGACTTTGCAAACCTTCCTGCACAGCAAAGATGTGCAAAAGCGTCAGCAGCACATGCAGCAACCGGGTTTGGGTTTGGCTAGCGGTGTGAATCTGTCTACGCCACAATGCAGCTTGCCAGACAGTTTGGCTCCGGTCGGATCTGGAAATGCAGCCATGCAGAAAGATACCAGCAACATGCATGGCTCGATTGATGCTGATGTACAGATGGTGCCGATGGGTGCCACTAACAGTCAGCAATTGCAGGTTGCGGGGCCGTTGTGCAGTTGGCCAGATACATTAGGTCAGGATCAGGACCTTACAGTAAGTAGCATTCCTAGTGGCAGACTTGCTTCTATCAGACCGTACACCAGTGCTGAAGTGCCGGGCATAGGTGAACCCTACACAATAGAGCTCCCGAGCCGGTCAGCCTCAGGGTCCAGCATGAGTATCGGACCTTTTGGTGCAGCTGGACATGCAGCTAACCAAGCAGCACAGCATACTGGTCAGCAACAGACACCAGCAGCAACAGGTACAGCTTCGATACAGCCAGCTCAAACAAGCCACCAACCAGGGTCCAGCGGGCTCGTGTCCCGCTTGTTCAGCACTGAGCCCTTGCACAGGACACGAACACTGCTAAACCGGGCAGCATCTACTCCAGCACAGTTGGGTACATCGATCCATGCAGCTAAGCAGCCAACTCCAGCACCAGCTACCGGTGGCAACGCACCTCCTGCTAATGGAACTATTCCAAAGTTCTATCATTCAGATGTCTTAACGGTAAGAGCCGTATGGAAATACATGCCAAGCCTGCTCTGCAGTTGCGAGTGTCTGTGGCTGGTCCTCATTCTAGAATTGGTTGCAGCCCTGAACTATATCTGGAGCTGCAGTTGCTCCGTGTGTTGTCCAGCTGGTCACAGACTTTCATCTCAGGCCTTGTGCAGGGACGATGGCAGGCATGTACTGCAATCCCAACTGCTTGACAAGGCACTCGTATAGCAAGTCATATGCAATGCTTTAGCATTCATGGTAGCAAGTGTTCTTGTCATCCAGGAAGTTTCATGCAAAGTTAAACACTCAAGCGACTCAGCTACTCACATATTTAAATCCACAATGCTTGGCTGTCTGCAGATGCTTGTCAGCTACATGCAGCTGCTGGGCCTTTTGCGTCTAGTGCAACTAGATTGGAGCCAATGGGACAAGGCGGTTGACATCACTCTTACATTCCTAGACCTCACAGCTGGCGTTTCCACCTGGATCAGCATTGAATGTAGCTTTGCTGACAACTGGCCATTGCCAAAGTCATTGAAGCGGTCACTGGTCTTGATACTGTGGCCCCGTGAGTTGCCAACTTGAGTATTGTGTAGATACGCTGGCAGTTCAGTAGATAGCACCAGACAGAAAGGCAGCAATGCCGTGACTTGCTTGGCCCCACATTTCATGCGTGTGATGCCAATAGCACCTTCTGCTAAGGTGCCATCGAAGTTCACTTAATGGTCGAAGCTGAGTCTGCACAAATCGTGTTGGGCCTTGGGATAACATCGCCTTGTGTAGTACAGGCCGTTGCACCTGTCACTATGCTCTATGCATTGCAAGCTTGTGTGATACATTGACCTCTGCCGCAGCAGCTGGCCACAGCAGCTGGCCGCAGCAACTGGGTTAGCAATATACGGCATTGTTGCACTGCATGGCATGTTTCCTCAGATCAAGATCTCACCCTATGCCCTGGTTGTGCTTGCAGTTGGTGCCCTCCTGTTTGTTGGCATCTTGTGGCTGACATGTGCCTACATAGCGGCCCACGTGTCACAAAGAAAGCACCACACCCGGGGAGTTACAGTCTCCCAGCAAGTCAAGAAGCTCCAGCCCTACATGGTGCTTTCAGCAGTCACCCTGTTGTACTACCTATACACACCAACATCTCGTGAAATTATCCTCTTGTTCAGTTGCCAACCGGTGGACACCATCAAGGCCTTGGAGCACGTTGCACCAGAATCTACCAGCACACCCGATGCCGTTGGTGCCTTGCGCAACTTGACCCCAACTAACTCTTCCTGGCCAGGGGTGTGGGCCAGCGATACAAGCGTCAAGTGCGACTCAGCAGCCCACATGGCCATGGCGTTTGGTTTGGGTGTCCCTGGGATGGTGTTTTGGGTGTTTGGGCTTCCGGTTGCTCTATGGGTGCTGCTAAAGAGACACAGCCGGCGTGATGAGCAGGGAAGATGCAAGCTGGAGTGGCCATCGGTGAGTGCTGCAGGACGGCCTGTCAGAGCATGGTGTTGGTCATACAAGATGGACTGTTGTTGCTGATCTGGGGCTTACCTTTGCCATGCTCTTCCACAATGGCTGTCATTCTACACCAGAGAGCCTCAATGCGCCAGCTACACTCAGCATTGTGCGTTGCAATAACATTGGCATTAGCGGCAGACAGCCGGCACCTGACATCACACCTGACTGCAGTCAGTTGGTGACAGCAATGTAGTTGCAAAGTACTCCAGTTGCATCACCTGCCAACATTCTATGTCACTCATACGTATTAGCTTTCCTGTTGTGTCTTGCTTCGGCTGGGCACATGTGGTGCGTATGAATTGATTGTCTGTTGTATACCCTGCACATTTGTGGTCACCATAGTATTCACCCCTAGCACATATACGTGCTAAACTGTCTCATGGCTTGCAGGTTGAGTTGAAGTATGGTTTGATGTACGACAAGTACCGCTACCGGCGCTACTACTGGGAGTGTGTGGTGCTGCTGGAGAACTGTGTGCTCACCATGCTGCTGGTCATGTTGCAGTCACAACCAGCACCCCTGCAAATCCTGGTTGCAATGACTGTCATCTTCATTGGTGTGTTGCTACATGTAAGTGAAATTTTGGTTTGAATGTATGAAACATGGCAGATTATTGTATGGATCCAAAACAGTAAACCTGCAGGTGGGGAAACAACCTCAGATGATCGCCCTCAGAAGCATCAACAATGTTTGCGTTACGCTGATGACGTGGTAACAACATCCCCACAGTTAAGTCTGCTACAAAAGCCACCTGGTCCACCCTGCTTCCAGTTCGGTGCCGCTGGTGGGAATCACTCACACACTGAGGCCCAGCAAAAAGTTTGAAAGATGTAGCTTACTGTATCGTGTCCTACAGCACCTGCATGTACTGCAGTAGCAGTGTACCCTTGTAGGAAACATCTGGCTTCTTCGCATATGGTGTATGTTCAGAGAATGTCTAGGTGCTGTTGACAAAAGTACATGCCCATATGTGTTATTCTGTGCAGATCACCTTCAGGCCTTATGCCGTGAACCTGCTGGACACGCTGCGCCGACTGGCAGTCTATGCTTTGATGTGCACTTTGTTCTGTATGATGCTGGTCAGCATGGCAGAGTACAAGGACACACCACTCCTGCCATTGGCTGCTTTGATAGTGATAGCCGTGGCCAACGTCAGTGTGCTTGGTATACACATCTGGGCAGTTGTGAGTGAGTTGCGGCGCTGGATGCGGTATGAGCTGAGCATCAGCAACCGCAAGTTGAGCTGGAACATTGTGTGGAGCTTGTTGCGGCGGGTGAAGCCACAGGCATGCAGGCCCAAGCCGGGAAGTGCAGTTTAGTACAGCTTAGTGTGGGTGCGATCAGGAACAGAGAGATGTGGGTCATTCAATCAACCCATGGCCAATGCGCCTGCGCGGCAGTAATGGGTTGCTGTGCTGCAGTTTTGGAGTCGATGCACTTTTGACCACGTTCGCATACCAGTCACTTGGTTGTGAAGGAAGCCATGACAATCTGAACAGATATCCCTCAGGCTTGTCATGCACATAGAAGTATTTGCGCATATTAGTATGCGTATCCAAGCATGTGGCAACCCATGCTGTAGTTGCACTTGCCACCGAATGGGCCATGGTCTTGCTCTTGTTTCATCTGCCTGCTTAGCACTGGTGCACCCATCATTAGTAGCTGGGGTATTGCCTGCAGGTTTTGCAATTCTGATTCAATCCTCCTCTAGTTAGGTGAGTAACATACCTAGTAGGTTGGGTGGCGACCCCCCATGCATGATAGGACAGCTATTGCCAGCGCATCTGACTTGTTGCATGGTGACTCCAGTGCCGGTACTCAGTCACTTTTACATATCTAAGTAGAGTGTTGGATACTCTAAGGTAAAGGATAGGATGGATTCATAATGGCATTGATGCATATGCATTTCACGAGCCATGATTGATTGAGTAGCATGCTTGATCTCATGCTGCATGTCCCGTAGTACTCATTCTGACCACTCGCGCCACGACGCAGTGTGTGGGAGCTTGTCACATCAGGTCATTGGCTGTATGTTAGGACCTTTCGCAATGAGCAGTTGGTACATGGCATGGAAATCACGCAATGTCATATTTCAAATAATGCCTGCCACTGCCAGCTGTTGATGTTTCAAGTGAAGTGTCCGATGCTACTTCTGTGAGTTGTTACGCTGGCTTGTTATTGGCTACGTCATGGCCAGCAATTCTAATGCTTTGGTAGTGAATCACTGTCAACTCAATGGTCGGGGAAGGCCTGATTCAAGTTGTCATGCTACCCCCGAGTCAGGTTGTAAGCTGGACAGGTTGCGACATACTAAACCCTAATGAACAGCTGGGCAGGTGGGCATCAAATGACCACTTTAGCTGCAACATGCAGCTTGACAACGCACCTTGTGGCACAACCTGGTTGAACCTGGCGTGTGCAACTGAATTTGTTGCATGCAGTAGTCGGACCCATTCATCCATCGCGAGAAGCACACATTGCTGATATACTCAGACAAGAAGATCACAAAATGTTCACAAATTGTCATGGAGATTGACGTCTCTTGAAACAATGACAGCGTACAGTGACCAGGGGAGCTGGGCCCAGCTCTAGACATACGTTTGCACAGCTCTAGAAGTAGACATAGCACATACAGTAAGATACCACAGTTCAGAGGGCAGCAGTGCCTACCCCAGACAAACACGTGATGCACCTAAGTAATGCAGCAGATAACACCGACTACCTCCTATGTTCTCTGATCCGTAAACCCCTGACAGCTGCTCAATTATCCTGTGTAAGATCTATCACGTCCCCACCAATAGCAACAGGCAGGCCCCTCTCTGTCTTGGTGCGCTTGGCCTGCTGCTGTTGATTATTGGCGTCCCGCTGTCTAGCTGGAGCCGGCTGCCTAGCTAAATGTGCAGGCTGAAAGTTGTGCGTAGCTCCCTGCCGTCGGCCAGGTGGGGAGCGGCCCAGCCCTGCAACAGCCAGCATGTTAGCCATGCCCGGCGGCAGTTGTGCATGACCTGGTACTGCTTGCGATGCAGCCCTCTGCTGCAAAGGAGAGCCACCAAGCCTCACCCCTAACGTCTGCTGCTCTGTGCTGGCCTGTGTAGCAAGACCCTGCAACCAGCTCGATTGCTGAGCCTGCTGCGGTGGCATGAGCATTGGTAGTCCGGCTTGAGCCTGCTGTGGCTGCACTGGGATCTGTACGTGCTCCTGCTGCAGCTGGCCTGTGTGCTTCTGAAGCTCTCGAAACTGACACCACAGCTGCACCTCTGTCATTCTCCCATCAACAACGCTCTGCAGCCACTCGTGCACGAGGGCCCGCTGACTGGACAGCGGCAGCTGATTCAGCAACCGACCAACTAACTTGATGACACTGCCCCCACCCTCTCGATTGATCATGTCACGTGCAGCGGCTGCGGAAGAAGCAGTTGAGGCAGAGAAGCCCCTGAGCTGCTGCTGCGGCGCTGGGCTGCCTGCATTGGGCTGCCGGGCAACTAGAGGGGTGGCCATGCCAGGTGCAGCTGAAAACACAGGCTGCTGCTGCTGTTTGAGAGGCTGCCGGGCATCTGCAGCAATACTGCTGCCGCCAGGCCCGACAGGGTGCTGCTGCTGCTGCACAGGACTAGCCTGCTGGGGCAGCGGCCTCTGGGCAGCAAATATAGGCGATCCTGTGAACTGCTGCGGTAACAGTGCTGCTGCACCTGGCTGCTGTCTATCTGCAATGGGCACCTGCACTAATGGCGACTGCTGCTGCGGTTGCCTAGCAGACTGCTGCTGCTGCAGCCTTGATCCGGCTGGCACAACAAAGCCCACACCAGGTTGCAGATAGTGCCTGGCAGGACCAGGTCCTGCCTGCTGACGTGCTGCTGCCACCATGCCCGGTGATACTGGCGATCCCTGCTGCTGCTGCTGCATGGTCAGCATCCCGGCTTGCTGAGGCTGTCTCAACATGCCTGCATGCTGCGGTTGCTGCCGCTGCAGCTGCTGCTGCTGTGGCGATCGAGTCATCGCAACAGTTGGACTTGCTGTTGTCACAGGTGACACATGGTGCTGCTGCAGAGAACCCGGCATCCCATATACACTCTGTACTTGCTGCCGCTGCTGCTGCTCCTGCTGGGCTTGACCCATATACCGCTGCTCCGCTTGCCATGCTGTGCCAGAGGGGTCCGCTTGTCGGGGGCCTCCAGTAACGAGACCATCTAGTCCCAGAGTTCTAGCCACAGCTGTACCCAGAGCTGCTGCTGCAGCAACACCAGAGTGAACTCCCGTATCCACAGCTGCACCAGTCGCTGCAGCAGCAGCACCTAATCCTTCTGCTGCTGCAGCCTCGGCAAGAGATGCATTAGGCCCTAGCTGTGCAGGTGCAGGCTCCGGTGGCTGTTCCACTTCTTCCGTGAAGTATTTGCCGTAGAGCTGTTCTAGCCTAAGTTGCCTCCTCCGTTCTAACCGCTGAGTGCGCTCGCTGATGCCTGCAGCACCTAACGGGCCTTGTGTTGGGCCAGCCTGACTCGCCAGGGACATTGATGTGAAGCGGGTGGACATGCGACGCTCACGTTCAAAAGCCAGAGCAGCCTTACGCTTCTCCTCCTGTGACAGCAGCACACCAAAGCCCATTAGTCCTCCAACAGTTACCAGCCACTGTCAGGCACAGCAGCAGAGTGGAGTTGGACAGGTTGACTACTAGAGTCCATTTACTGACTGGCACAAGATACAAAGTTACCCAGGTGTCAGAGCGGGGGTGGAGACCCTGGGTTGGAATGGCTTTTGCAGTGCACTAATAGCCCAATGCTGAGCAACATAAAGCTCCTTCAAGCATAAGCTGCTGGAGAAACAGCACAGACTGCTCCGTAGCAACGAGAGCCCTCTAGAAATCAAGCTTATGCTCAGACGCAACAATAGGGTCAAGTATCAACAGACACAATCACCTTGTCAAGCTTTGAAGTCGGATCATCTTTGAGCTGTTCTTCATGATTCTTCAAGTCCACTACTGCCAAAGCTTTGGCAGTCTCGCCATCCTGCAGTATCTGCTTCAGCACGCGGTCACTCTCGGCAGGTCTGGCTGCTGCTGCTGCTACAGTGGGTGCTGAGGTAGCTGCTGGCGGCACAGCCAGCACCGTGTTCATCCTTTCAGTCAGCTCTGTGTCATCGAGAGGAGTGACTGTCTGCAACATGTAGGCCTTGGTTTGCAGCTGCTCTGACACAAAGTCAAAGGCTGCACGCTTGCTCTGCCGCTCGATCACCTGAAGTATGGCAAAATAAAGCAACGTAACGTTGATGTTTTGAACAAGCAGGAGCTACAGCAGATACCTTAGCTTCAGGAAGCTACTCTCCACACCCGGTACAAGCAGACTCTGGACCAGGATGGACCTTGGGAGGACTCTTGCAGCGTTGCTGTGTCACTACTGTCTGTCATTCAACATGCCGTCATTGCTGACCGAGACCATGTGCTTCATCAAATGATGACCAAATCAAGTCAGATACATCAATCCCAAGGTGACTACATCGTGCATGACAATACTTCTGCATGTCTCTGCTGAACTGAGCTGACGACTATCAACAGCATTGCCCCTACCCGCTCAAACAGCTCCAGCTTTGCCAAGGTCTGCTCATACATATGCTGTTCCACAGTCCCGCTGTACATCAGGTGGTACAAAAAGCACGGCCTGGTTTGCCCGTAGCGCCAAATCCTAGAAGCGGCCTGCAACCCGGCACACAACCAACTAGTTGATCAGTGCGCTATGTAAGGACCGGTACTACGTCTACAACACAACAGAGATCATACGTCGTCACATAGGATGATTGGTATGGATTATATGCCACAGCGGCTGAGCACGTAGGTTCCCTGCTACATTATTTGCAAAGAACAACAGACAGCTTCAGGCCATCCTGCCAGAGTACTAAAGGTATACATGGGGTACAGCAAAGACCAATGTCAGCCATTTCAAGCCCCACTACAAGCCTCCAGGACTTAAGTAGGGGGTGTGAAGACCATGACAAATCATCGTCGCACACGCCTCCGTGGCTCAACATACGCGGGTGTTCTTAGAAAGGAACATTGCCCCGGACCCACGAAACAGTAGTGGGTCAAAAGTCGTACTACACTGAATCCTTTTGACCTGTAGCCTGTATGCGGAGCAAACTGCTTACGTGAATGGTCGTAGGTGTGATACATATTGAGTTTCAGCTCCTACAACACACCCAGCGTACATCATTGATTCATTTAAGAACCACACCTGTATAGAGACACATGTCAGTATAGTGCAGCAAGCCCACCTGCTTGTTGTGCACCGGGTTCCATGGCATGTCATACAGCACCATACGCCTGGCAGCCACCAGGTTGATGCCAACACTGCCAGCCAATGTAGATATCAGGAACACCTGAAGAACATACGCAACAGCAGTAAGACCCATTTGTGCTCATTTCTTCACAACTGTTTGTTTGTAGCTGTGCATTACACTTGGCGCGCACTCACTAAGTTGACCAAACAGAGCGCAGAGACTCGGATGCTATCCGCCAAGCACAAACACGTACATCAGACACTGCTAAGCACACGTCAGGCAAATGCAGTCACTGTATCGTTCGCCCACCAAACCACCATAACAGACCCCTACCTTGACATGCTGTTTGTTGTTGAACTTGCGTATGAGCCTTCGCCGCTCCTCAGCTCCGGTCTTGCCCTCCAGTCTGACATACTGCCTCTCCAGCTTGTAACCAAACCCCTGCTGCAGCAGAACCTCCAAGGCATCTAACACAGTTAGACTTTCACTGAAGATCACGACCTTCTCAGCTTTATCCACACAAGCTGACTGAATCAGCTGTTTGATAAACACCTCTTTTGGCAGTAGACCCTGTTCTCCAGTACTGCTGGGGTTTGAGTCTGGGTCAGCGGGTAAATCCTCAACAGCAGCATCTGCTAAACCCTGCCGCTGCTGCTTCTGCTGCTGTTCCTGCGGGTATTGCTGCAGCAGCTGCTCGACCAGTTCTAGGGGCAGTACATTGCGTCTAGCACTGCCTTGAGCTGCCGGCTGAACCACCAGCTGCTGCTCAATGTCTTTGTCATCTACTGCGGCACCGGCTGCGACATCTGCAAGCTGCAGTTGGGCTGCATGACCGCTGCGTGCATCTTCAACGGCCTGAGATGCAGCAAAGCACCAGCCAGTTGGACGAGCGGCTCAGTCAGTGGCACTGAAGAAACTGGCATACATTGAGTAAGTAGACAGGAGCAAGGCCAGCTGGTTTCCTTTTGGCGGCAAGGAGGAGAATGTTCTGACGGCAAATGACTGCTGGCGAAATCCACGTGATTGTTTGTGTTTACCAGAGCCACCATGGGTTCGTTGTGATGAGGTCGGCCAGTTTCCACTGAAACACCTTAAGCACCCTGGCTCAAGCAGATGGCACTGGACCGACCCTGTGCGAAACAGGTCATTCTTGCTTCAGATATGCCAGTGTCACACAGCTCCACGGCAGTGTCATAAAGCACAGAGCACAGGATGTCACTTTGGAGTGGGTTATGCCGCAGGGTGGCTAACTCAAGATATTGTGGTGTGAGCTCACCCGCTTAAGGTCTGCATAGCCATGGTCCCTTGTGTCCAAGATCCTGCGCATGGTCCTATAGTCTCTGAACAGCGAACGCCTGTCTCCCACCAAGTCCAAGAAATGCCGCAGCAAGTTGGCCTGGGTAGCAGTAGGTGCTAGGGCCAGCACATACTCGTGCTTGGGTGGCAAGTCCTTTAGCAGGATTTCAGGCCCAGCACGCTGAATGAAGCTCTGCAAGCAGAACAAGTATACGGCAAGATGACCCACAAGGCCTTTGGTGTGGAGCATACAGTTGCTGTTCGAATTGGGCATAAGAGAGTGAAGACTCGCGTGGGCTGCTGCATGGCGTGACACACGTGTCTCTGCAGGCTCTGTGCTAATTGAGCACGCCTGCAAAAAGACACTCCGAGTGCTGCTCAGACACTCAAAGGATGCGAATTCACAAGTGTAGTTCTGATAAAAGACAGGACTCTCACGCTGTGAGCTCATGCAATAAGCTCAGCTTATGTGCCAACCACACATGCCAGTTGCTATGTGAGCACTGCAAGGCCTGCCACACACCAAAGTACAGAAGTCCACAACTGCGTGTTATCCACTAATAGACGGAACACTTACCGCCGTCAGGTCATGCAGTATGCTCAGCTTCTGTGCCATGGTCCTACGGACACCAGGCTCTGCTCCTGGCTTCTGACCCTC
>NSMO01001302.1:0-24125 GCA_002588565.1 Coelastrella sp. UTEX B 3026
TTGAGCATAGCTACATGAAGCCCTTCAAAGAAGATTGTCCCAACATCAGTCAGTGACTCCAAACTGCATACACGCAACGAATAAGAAACACAAATTCAGCCGCTAGGTGACTTGCTGCACTAAGGTGCACATATAAATCTCGTTGCTCTCAGCCCCACTCACAACAAGTCTTGCAAGCACATGTCGACTGCAACATTTGAGTTGACACAGCCTTGAGAAGGCTAGGCCAGCACAGCAACCGGCTGCCTAGGAAACAGCAGCAAAAACCGAGTATTACCGACCTAAAAGGCTCCGGCCCAGGCACCTCAGCTGCTGGCTTGACTGCAGCTGTTTGTGATGGCAAACCAAGCTGGTTCTTAAGAGCCGTGAAGGGACACCGCGATGCTGCTTCGCCGGCAGCAATAGTTGCTTGGTTAAGAGTGTGCTGGGCTGCAGCCCCAGCGCTGTTAGTGATGGCACGCGCAACTGCCAGGCGCGGTCTGAGAGTTGCTTGCGTACGCAGCTGGCTGGCGTCGCTGGGCGACAGGTGCTGCTTGCTGAGCTGCATCATCTCGTTCCAGAAAGTTGCTAACAGTCAAAAGTGGCAGTCTGGGTGGGTGAAAATGAAAATCTGGGCTGTCAAGCGTATCTACGACTCCGCAAGCCGTGACAAGCAGAGACTGGAACTGTTGGCAGTGTAGCACACCACTGGGTGATTTAAGAACAGTTTACTGCAAGCCAAAGTTCTGCTGCCCCGTGACAAGGAACGAGTACTGCCACGCAGGGCACGCAACAAAAGAGATCCGTAGATCTTCAGCCAGCCCAGCCTTTGGCCGTACTCGACAGCTCAACACTCGAAAGATAAACGGTTTATGCACCGCTGGTGGCCAAAGCTGGAGATTCTCACTCCTTTCAAACTTGGTCTGTTATAACGAGACCACAACTGTCGAAATGAGGAATGTTGATGACTGCAGAAAAGGCAATAGCTGGTTTCATGTTATGCATTGGTCCGTGCTGCTGCACATGAGCACCAGTGGCGTATTTGCGGCGACTTATCGTGCGCTGCATGAGCTATGCTGATTCGCTTGTTTGTTAGTACATGAGCGTGATTTGGTGCGTGTTACCGCAGCAGGCCGCCGCTGTCCACCTGCCTAGTTGGCGTACTGCGTCTGCTCGACATCAGGCACCTTGGGCTTGCGATTGTTGTCCGTGGTCTGCCAGAACTCTCCAGTCTCAAAGGAGTTGCGTATTCTTTCTGTTCTAGAACGCGTCCAGCTCGTAGCTACAGCCTTTCAGCCCAAGTGCAGTACAGCAGCAGAGCAGCAGGACCGCTATGGGACAGGACTATGTGGCCCGAAAGCAGGCAAAGAAGCAGCGCAAGCGCATGGGACGTGACGCGGAGACGGGCAGGAAAACGAAGAAGCGCAGAAAGGACGAGGGCTTTGACATTGCAGGGGACGATGATGGTTTGCAGCTATCAACAGAGGCACAAAAGCGCAAACGGAAGAAAGGCAACAATGTGTCTCTGCGCATCAGTAGGTCAGTGGGTTGGTTCTCTCGTATACATAACTCTACGCCAGAAGCCTTCGCATGGCTGCATGCACAGACTACCACAGCAGCCTAGCAGAGGTTCCTGCAGCCCTGCGCCATCAGCACCTCTTCACCACCGTTGCCTGGTTTACTGTTGGCCAGTCATGGTCGAACTGTCACAGTTAAAGTCGAACAGTCACAGCTAGATAGGATCAGATGCACCAACTGCATCCAAGGACACCTTGGGTTGTGGACTGAGCAGCTACAGATGTGCTGAGCAGCTCCCAGGAGCAACGCGCCTGCAACAAGTGCAGCTACTGCCAGTGTACCCTACAGCCATTGACTTCATGAAGCAGTACAAGGGCATAAAGAGTTACAGCTTTTTCTATTTCCTCATTATGTCCCGCAACCGTGTTATGTTCTGCAACAGAACATTCTGCAACAAAAGGCTGTGTAGCATAGGCATGGCAACACCGTATGCTCTCAGCAGTAGCCACGCAAGCAACTGCATGAGATGCTTTTCCAATGTTAATATGAATCCCCATGTGCTGTTTGGGCCCTGCACAATGAATCAGTGTTCAAGTGCTTACAAAACCGGAAACCATTGATATCAGTAGCCTCACATGCAACCGTATGCAATGTCCGATAAGCTTCTCCGCTGTTTGTTGGCTATTCATGCTTTGTGTCTGCTATCCGTGTGGTGTGACAGGAGCCTATGCTACAAGGAGCCACAGCTAACCGAGGACGATAGGGCTTGGGATGGCACGTGGGAAAATGGCGAAGACACTGAACGCGCAAGGTTGCCGAGCATGATGCAGGGACTCAAAGAGGTTAGTAGAATTCTAGTTGGCATGGGATATCATCTATGTGTAGAAGACTGCTAGATAAGCCTCCAGTCACAATCAAAGAATCATCAACACGTCGGTATTGTTATGGGCTGTCACAAGGAGCTGCTATCGGCTGTGAGCTGCATCAGATCTGCACAACACACTGATGGCAATGGTCAGTGTACTGCCTCAGCCGCCCGACTGCTGGACAAGTCCAGTTGTTTGCACCATGACTGTTGTTACAAACATCATTATGCGCGACCCTACTTTGTTTCCTGCTGCTTGTTGACCGTCAACAAGCAAGATGATCTGAAGTAGTATGTGTCACTCATGCACTGCAGTCTGGTTATGATTCTGATGTAGAAGAGCAACTCAGCAAACTGCCAGCAGCACAGCAGCAGCAAGTGCTCAAGCCGCAAAAAAAGCAGCAGCAGCAGCAGGAGAAGGCCAAGCCAAAGCCAAAACTGTCGACTGGTAAGCAACTGTAACATGCAGCTGCAGCAGCTGTGTGACAGATTGTGTGATGTGCAAAGTTTAGACCAGGCAGCAGCTGCCTAGCATTATGTCACCACTATGATAGTGGTCAGCTGTAGCAAAGCTGAATGGGTTGCTGCATCTGCTGCCGTGTGGCTGTGCTGTGTTTGCTCACTGCACAAGTTCCTGCAACTACACCAGATAGGTCGTGGTCCTGGTCCGGGTCCTGGTCCTGTGTGCAGGCAGCAGTGTGCTGGGCCTCACTCAGTTGACAGTAGCATAGTAGCTGTTGTAGCTTTGAATAAATGAATGAATGAGCTCCGCATAGCGCTTTCAAGAGAGCGCTAGCGTAAGTTAAGGAAGGGTAATGTGTGTGTCGGGGCGATGTCACATTCCCTACCGTGGTTGTAGCTTTGAGTTGTATGAAGGGGGCCTCTTACATCTGCTTAACTAACAGTGAACTTCAACATAAACATGATGATGAAATACCCACTTGCTTGCAGGTGTGAATCTGTTGGACCCCGTGAAGGCAGCCAAAGAGTCACAGCAGCGATCCAATCAGCAGCAGCGTCGCCAGCAGCAGCAGCAGCTGGATGACGTGATAACAGCAAACCCCACATTGAAAACCCTAAGCACTGAGGTCAGCCCCCTCATAGCGCGTTGCATGGCTAAGTTGGGTTTTTATGAACCTACACCTATACAGAATGCGTGCTGGCCGGCAGCGGTAGCAGGAAGGGACCTGCGAGGTATAGCAGAACCAGGTAGTGGCAAAACCTTGGCATATCTGCTTCCTGCCCTGGCTAGGGTTTTAGCAGCTGGGGCAGCAGACACCCCTTCTGCTGCTGGCAGCAGTGCTAGCAGCAGCAGTGGGTTAGTACAGCCAAAATTTTTGATTTTAGCGCCGTCTAGGGAGCTAGCCCAGCAAGTTTATAACAACTGCAAGTCGTTATTTGCAGTGACGGCGGTTAGCACTTGTTGCATATATGGTGGAGTCCCAAAAGATGAGCAGATTACCAAGTTGCAAGAGCGGCAGCCGGTCGTATTAGTTGCTACACCCGGTCGCTTGCTAGACTTGATTGATTCCCAGGCTGTGGGTTTGCAGCAAGTCCAAGTGGTGGTTTTGGACGAAGCTGACAAAATGCTGTCGGTGGGATTTGAACCCCAGCTTCAGCGGCTTAGGGCGCTCCTGCTAGATAACCGAGTCCCAGCAGCAGGGTGGCAGCAGCAGCAGCAGTCCAAGAAGCACAGCAAGAAGAAACAGCAGCAGAAGGTTGAACCAGCAGCAGCAGCAGCAGCAGTAGCAGCGGGAGCTGGCAGCCAGCGGCCACAGGTGTTGCTTTTCACTGCGACTTTCCCTGCAGCTGTTCAGGCAACAGCAACAGCTTGGCTATCAGCAGATGCAGTGGAGGTGGTCTGCAAGGCTGGTGCTGACTCTATCAGTAGGAGCATCACACAGGTTAGTTCAGGATTCGCTGCAAATGATGGCCAGCACAGCCCCCCACGTGTGCTTGTCTTTGCCGAACGAGCCTTACCTTTCTGTCGGCGCTCCATGTTGTGCTGGTGTCTCCCAGTAGAAATCGACGTGTTACTACAGCCACTTCACACTGTTTTTTGTGGTTGTGTTCACAGAGGTGATTCAGGTGTTTGCTGAGCTGCAGAAACAGCCAAGCTGCCAAAACACTTAGCAGGAACCAAAGCAGCTTCAGCGGATTATGCAACCCCCCCACATGTGCTGGTCTTTGCCGAGCGGACCTTACCTTTCTGTATGTACTGCAAGCTGTACTGGTGTTACCCATCAAAGGACGTAGTTATTGAAGCCACTGCACACTGGATGCTGTGATTGTGTTCATACAGGTCGTTCATGTGTGTGCTGAGCCAAAGAAGCCAGCCAAAGTTCTCAAACACCTAGCAGCAATCAAAGAAGCTTCCGCTGGGTTACGTAACCCCCCACGTGTGCTGATCTTCGCCAACAAAATCAAGACTGTGACATTCATACATAAGACGCTGACAGATGAAGGGTATAGGGCTGTCATGTTGCACGGCAAGCGGTCTCAAGTTGAGAGGACAGCTGCGGTGACAGACTTCAAGTCTGGCAAGGCACAGGTCAGTGTTGGGTTATTGAATTCGTTCATCTCTCTCACCATGTGAGTGGATCAGATGCAATCCTGATGCAGTATCAGCAGCAAATCTGCGTTTCAAACACGTCATCTTGAGTGCCAACTGTGTTCAGTGTATGGTGTTGCTTGGTGGCACTATGATTGTTGCTTCAGCAGAGCACATCACTGTAGTAGAAGTGGACAGATGAATGGTGCAGGGCTGTGTTGTTACATTCCGAACAACAATTGCAAAATCCTCAGCTGCAGTGACAGAAAATCAAAGTCTGAGACGACCCAGGTGCGCTGCCGTATTTCATATTACCATGGTGTTGGCAGAATTGGCGTGAGCTTGGTTCAGCCAGTGAGCATGTGCGCGACATTCACTGCCAACTTGGTGTGGATGCCTGGTGCATTGACCGCTGTGTACTGGTTCAAGGTCAAAAGCCCGGAGTAACGTGCTTAGCACCAACACGACATGTGTGGGGTCGTTCGACCTGCATTTCTGTGCAATCAATGCATGTTGGCGTCATCGGCAACTTGCAGTTATGCACCCCACAAATAGTATTGTCGGTCAACACTGGTGCTTTTGGACGTGCTGCTACCTCAACAGTCGAGCAGCACGCGGTTCGAGCACCAGACATAGTACCCGCATTTGTACCCAAGTAACACCGATGTGCTGGACACTCCAATACGTGTGTACCATGTATAAGTAGGTGATGTAATGTAAAAGCAAGCGAGTATGGTATAAGCTGTCAGCTATGACTTCCTTCCAATTTGAACACAAGTGTTTGTGCCCTCAGATTGCTTAATTCAAGTATTGCTTACACGCCATTGCTGATGCATTGCAGATCCTGGTTGCATCAGATGTTGCGTCACGTGGTCTGGACATCCGTGGACTGCCATACGTCGTCAACTACGACTTCCCATCAAACCTGGAGACCTACATCCACAGAGTTGGCAGAACAGGCCGACTAGCAGCAGAAGGTCACGCTTACTCCTTCTTCACAAGGCCCCTTGTAAGTTGGTTCTGCAAATCACAGACATGCATCACTCCTATTGGGCTTTGCAGGATGTGGCATGTCGTGGGTATATGAGCCAATGGCCAAAGGCACTTGACAGTATGTCCGGCTTTTCACATGCCATTAAATCATCTGGCACTGTGCTTGTCAGCTTCAACCGTGGTCAGCATCTGTCACTGTTGTCCTGGCATCTTTGAAGATTTGATGGTTGTGCAGGGGCTTAGCTGCCCAGCTGTTGTTTTGGTGTGTGGCAGCCGTTGCAGCTGATTCTGCACCCTGGGACAGGCCTGCAGACAGATCATATTGTCAGGGAGCAGGGAAAGATCCAGGCAGCAGCATGAGCAGATGGATGTATGCTACCCACCAGCCATAGCTCTATGGCCATGTGTACGATGCAGCCTTATCTGGTTGAGTACTTGGGCCTGTGCTGGTGCTGCATGCCAAGTTGGCAGGGCCTGTTGTGGAGCTGCTGCAGCCGATTCTGCATATACACAGACCTTTTTGTCAATGCGCTGCCTCTGCATGCCGCTGCAGGCCAAGTTGGCAGGGCCTGTTGTTGAGCTGCTGCTTTAGTGTGTGCCAGCTGCTGCAGCCAATCCTGCGTCCTGTATACAGACTTTTGTGTCAATGCGCTGCATGTGCTTGTCGCTGTATGCCGAGTTGGCAGGGCCTGTTGTTGAGCTGCTTGTCGAGCGTAGCGAGCGGGTCACAGGCTAGTGTGTGCCGGCTGTTGCAGCCAACCCTGCGTCCTGTACTACAGTGTGACACACTTATGTGTCATCTGGCTGCCTGTGCTTGTCATTGCAGGCCAAGTTGGCAGGGCCTGTTGTGGAGCTGCTGCAGCAGCACGATCAACCTGTTGACCCAAATCTAGTGCAGCTAGCTGAAGCCTGGAAGCAAGTAGAAGCAGCACTAGCAGCACAAGGCAAGGAAGTGCCCAACACAGCAGCAGCAGCAGCAGCAGTAGATGCTGAAGGAGATGATGAACAAGAGTTGGCAGCAGCGATTGATCTTACAGCTGATGATTTGCAGGTGATTTGGGTTTGGGGTGGTGAGGCACCATTCTGTGCGGCTGTAGGGTACTACCTAGCAGCTAGCTCATCAAAAGCAGAGCAAATTCAAATTGTTCATCAGGCGTGTGGATAATGCACTGTTGTGTGTTGTGTGTCTTGCATGTGTTTGCCTTTTTATATCTGGCACACTAGCGGCTGCTACAACTTAGGGGAATCTGGATTGTAGGCTTGAGCTGGTGTTTGCTGCCGTTGTGAACTACTGCAGGAGGGACTTCCAGCCAGCACACCACAGCAGCAGCAGCAGCAGACACCTCAGCAGCAACAGCAGCAGCAGCTTGATACAACCATCAGCGGCAAAAAGAAGCGCAAGCAGTCAGGCGATGTGCTTATGGTTCCTCAAACAGCAGCAGCAGCAGCACTAGGTGGCAGTAGTAGTACTGCAGCTGTCCCAGCAGCAACCCCAGCAGTGCCGGAATTTGTACCGTCAAAAACTTTCGTAGGTGCAAAGGCTGGGATGGTGTTTAAAAAGGGGCCTAGGGGCCAGGGATACTACCCTGATTCTGTAGCAGCAGCAACTGCCGAGAAGCAGCGGCAGCAACAGTTGCAGAGGCTGGCGCTACAGCAGGTACAAAAGCAGCAGAAAGCTGCAGCGAAGAAGCAGCAGAAGGCCAAACAGCAGCAGCAGCAGGGGTTAGCAGTTCAGGAAGCTACTGGTAGTAACAAGCAGGGTATAAGCAAGCCCCAGAAACGGGCAGCTGATGCGTTGCCGCTGTTGCCTGGCTTAGCTAGGAAGCAGAAACAACAGCAGCAGTTTTTCGAGTCGAATCTTTCAGACGATGATGGTGCGGGTGTTCTAGATAAGGCAGGTGTTAGTGACGATATAAATGACAGCAGCAGTGACGATGAGCAGCGGGGTGGCTCGTTTGGCAATAGGTTGCAGGAAAAAGCGGGAGGCAAGCGGAAGGCTCTGCCTGGCAGACTGCGCAAGAGATTGGCCAAGCAGAAAGCAAAGCAGGGATAAGCTAGGTAGCCCCCAGTGAGCATGCCAGTGACGTGCAAAACTGGCCTGGTGACTTGCAGAGCTGCCTCCAGTGGTCGGGTGAAGTTGACATGTGGCTCGGGTATGTGCAGTCTTGCTTATCCGCCACCTATTGCCGGTGTCTGCATTGTTGTCTTATCCGCCCCTGCGATATGAAACGGTTCAGTCGAAACGGTTGTCACGTGGTGTACCTGGCACACCTGGCAGTAGTAGTGTGGCCCATACTGTGTGGGCTGGCCGAGGGTCCTTGAAATGATTGCGCTTGTTGAATGCGTGCTCAGTGGCTCAAGCAGGATCAAATTCTAAACACAAGATTCCCAAGGCAACTCGGTTGTACTTGCAACAGCCTGTATGTAGAAGCGCAGGCTGATCGTATTGCACTATCATGGCCCTGTTTGAGCAGAGTTACTCTTTGATAAAGCGCGAACGGTGAAACCCAAAATCACCCACAGCACACTGCGATGGAGACACAAACAGCTCACAAGCTGCACCGGCCTCATATGCAGCTGATATGCTTTACAGTGTTTCTCTACGGTAAGATGCTCTCATCAAGTATGATGCTATGTGAGACTGAGCACTGCTCTAGCCTCCGGTAGCCCACCTGAGCAGTAGCACAGAGGGCCCCAGGGTCTGCTGCAGCACTCCAACTGACGGTTGCATACCTGCCAGTCACAACGGTATACGTCTCACATGCAACAGCAGTCAACATTCTCAATGCCTCACGGCACGCGGGCGACTGCAAAAGCTGCAGATGCTAGCTACGCTTATGTGCCTGCATATGCTTGCTGCATGCAGCTGTTTGCTTCATGGCGCAAGCCCCACTTCTGCCGTACATGGTCAGCAAGCTACATGCGGACTCCAGCTACTATTACGGCCTGCTCATGTCAACGTTCAGCGCCCTGCAGCTTCTGGGCTCTTTACTATCTGGTACGAATCAGCTGTACAAACATTGCAAGGATACAGTGTTGCCTCAGACTTTTCCAGCTGTCGTGCTGAAGGAGCTTCTGAATGCACATATGCAGTATGAATGGCCAGAGAGATGCTGAGAGGTTGTTACCACGGGTCTAATGCCACACATATGAGTGAGTCATGCAGCATCAGCTTGGCAAGTGTACATATAGGAGTAACATACATGCAGTCCTCTCTTAGGGCTATTCAACTGAACCGCTTTTCACATTCTGGAGCCTGTGTATTGCAATGTTCCAGCAGCAGAAGTTTATTGCACAGCTGGATGCTCTTCATTACATCAATGAATGCTGTGGATTTTGTTGACTCCAGGGCCACTTGCTGACTACTATGGCGGCAAGAGCCTGTTGGTGGTGTCATTCACAGCATCAGCTGTGTGCTACATCATGACAGCAACAGCAACATCTATATGGATGCTGTTTGTAAGCCGGTAAGGCACCGCATGGTTTCAGCTGTGAACACTCGTCTATAGAGCTTTCAGTGCACCCAAGCTTACAGTCCAGACGCAGGGCATTATTACTTCGATATCCACACGTGCTGATTTGATGTAGGGTCGATATGCTTCTTCTATAAACTGTATCTGCTATGTTGTAGCTGGTATGCCTCCCCCTCCCCTTTTCCCGCTGCACAACAGGGCAAACCCGGCATACACAATCCAAAACAGCCTAGTTCCTTGACACAATAAACCACCACATGACAACTTGGAAGTTCCAAGATACATTCACTACCCACCGGCTAACATACATCTGTTCTTGCCTGCAGGCTCGCTACTGTGATGCAACATGCAGTACTAGCAGCTCGTACAATCGTTACAGCAGCATGCTCGCCGGCGGAACGGGCGACTGTTCTAGGCTATATTGGAGCTAGCTATGGCATTGGGTTTGCTGTGGGCCCTGCTGTTGGCGGCTGGCTGAGCAGTATCAGTTTGACGGCTACAGCATGGGCGGCTGCAGCTGGATCTGTTTTGGCATTCATAGTAGTGGTGATGGGGCTCCCGGCAGGTACGCAACACCGTTTCTTGCCGATCCCATTCATTTTGGCTATTGCTTCACTTTGCTTTGCTTTTTCGCTAAATTTTGGCTTTTGGGATCTGACAGGCCTGCATCCCATGTTTGAGAGGTGCCTAGTGAGTGACTTGAGCCACAATGGTGAGTGGATCCACTCTGTGGCCAGCCACCACCCACCTGTGGTTTGTTGGTTGTTTATCAAGCCGCTGAATGCCATGTGTGCCCTTGAGATGTTATGCACCATCATTCTCTCATAAGATTGTTACTCGTGTATCTCTCATAAGATCATTACTTGTCCACTTGCAGACACCCGGTCAGCTAAAATTCGAAGCACAAAGCAAAGTGACAGGCACGCAGCAAAACCCTCTGGACTCAGCCTTGGCAGTATAGCAGCAGTATGCTGCTGTCCGGGTGTTCCACAGCTGCTACTGGTCCAAGCTGGTACTGGGTTGGCACAAGCAGTGTTTCAAAGCACTTTCAGCTTGGTCATGCAACAGCAGTTCAAGGTGGATAGTAAGACGAACGGCATCGTATTGTCGTATGTGGGACTTTGTATCGTCTTTGGTGAGTCACACCTGTGAGCGCGTAGATGTGTTTTGCCATTTACAGCCTGCACAGCTTGCACACGCAGCAACAGTTTAATGTGGATAGCCAAACAAAATGGTGTCAGTCGGATATGCTTCTGATACAACGGAAGTTTCAATATGTCAGGCCAGCTGCACTACTTGGCTGTCAGGTGATTGGAACTGCTGACCAAGTTATTAATGCTCTGCGATGTCACTAGCCAATGCAGATGCACAACAGTGCAACTGCCTACATGCCAGTCGGCCAGACTCTTTCCAGGAAGAGTATGCAGAAATCTGTAGCGCAAGTACCCTTCACCTATATATTCCTCGCTGAGCTGTTCTGTGCTGTGCTGCTGCAGCTCAATCTCTGCTTATACGGCCCTTAAGCAAGCGTCTAGGCGAAGCTCGAGCAGTGCTCATTTGCTGTGGTGTTTTGAGTGCAACATTTGCTACAATGTCTACCTGCCAAGCGCTGTGGCAGGTGCTGCTGTGCCTGATGCCTTTGGCCACAGCAGGAGTTACAGTGGGCACCCTCAACACAGCAAGCCTCACTAAGGTAGGACCAGGGCTTGGAATCACAACCTGAACCCCCACAGAAATTGTAACAAACGATCCCAATAGGGTTTGCCCTGGAGGTGCCTGCGCAGGTATACAACCCCCAATGCTTGGGATGTTATAGAATCTCAGATATAGACAAAAGAATTGTGCTACATCTCACATCTCAGACAAACGGCTGGTGTTGAAACTTTGCGGCTGCTTGACAGGAAGATGAGTATATATAGAGTATCAGGGGGGGAAGTGCTCCAATCGTTTAGTGCAGCCATGCCAAGTTGTTTGATGAACAACATGCATATGTAAAGTGTGTAAAGAGTTAATATTGATGCAACCAACGATGCTTGATTGATCCTTTTCATGTGCTGTTTGTATGCAGGCTGTCGCACCAAGTCAGGTTGGCACTGTCATGGCACTGGATATGAGTATAAGCAGCGGGCTAAGAACAGCGTCCCCGTTGCTTGGAATCTGGCTGTTCAGGCGATATGGGTATCCAGTGGTGTGTTATTTCATGTCAGCTGTGATGCTGAGCGTTTTAGCGTTGCAACTGTTGCTGAGCAATGCACGGTCGGCTGGAACGAGGGAAGCAGTGGATGCTGGAAGTAAGAAAAGCCTCTAGTGTACTACGTTGTTGATGCAGGCCCAACCGTCAAGTTGGTCTTTCAGTACATGTTATGGGACAGCAAACCTCTGCAGCATAACCCACGGCATCACGACCCTGCTGTATTCGGCTTGCAGCGCAAGTAACTGGCACTTGTCTCGTGGGGTCAGATTCCGGTTGTTCTCCAATGAGCCAATGATTGTAGCAGAAGTAAGTGCGTCGGGTGCAGATTTTACATGCGCGTGGCATACCCGCGCACTAACCGCGGCTTGTTGCTTGCCGTGATCAATCCCTGATATCAACACCGACAAACAGACTATTGCTGTTGGCTTGAAAAAGTGCTAATTCTGGGTGGCCGCCGTTGTGTCACAACGTAGCGTTTTACCGGTGCTACAAGCCTGGCAAACCAAACCCTTCATGTCAATGATATACCATGACGGGATGAAGCAGTCTCCGCTGGAGTTTTTTGAGGCCTTGTCTCCGGCTGCCCAGCTCAGCGGAGACGGCCGTGGCGGCCGGTTGCCGGAAACGGAGACAGATCCGGCGGCGTGAATACATTGCCAGCTTGGTCAAGCATAACAGGGTGACTCTTATATATTATAGCACATATTCTTACGATGCTATAAGACGGTTGCAGAAATCACCAATGTTGCTGGTCTGATGGCTAAGACTATGCAAGCCGCCTGCAAGCAGGTCGCTAGCACGGCATCTACGTCACTACGTTCTATCATGAGTGCAATGCTTACTGAGTTGAGTTGCCCTGCACCGTTTTTCAAATAAGCTAACAAAAAGCTCGATTTCCTTGCTTGGGATGAACGCTGGTCCCTACCGAATTGTTGTTGTTTTCAGGCCGCGGATAGGCAAAGCGAGCTGGTAACGTTCACTTTTCAAAGCAAAGGAGACCAAGAGCAGTCGGCATCTACGGTCGCAACCATCAAGACCAGAGCAAACTCGCCCTCAGGGGCGGAAACCACAGATGACATGGCGGGGAGCCGAAATGAATCAACCTTCCAGCTGCCTTTCACACAGGCTTCGCAGTGCCTTTCCGAAAGTATGATACTCCACATAATCAAAGTCTTTGAGGCACAATGATGCATGAACACGCACTGGACGAGCCAATGCGAGTGTGAAGTGACACGAATGTGTGTGGGGTGAAGACCAACATGTCACTAGATTTTACCAGATATGGTACTGCTCGACTCTAGCAGACCAACGGATGTCGGTTGCAGACCAAGCCGAGCGCTACAGTGAGGTTGAATGCAATAAGTAATGCTATACATAACAGAAGTAAGCTACACATGCCAACTGTGGTCTCAACGGACGGTAGTCGACATATGTTGGCAACGCCCAACGCATGACTCTGCAATGAGCCTCGTAACAGACCAAGTTGAGCACAGTGCCTACCATAGTGACTATCATAGTTCACAGGCTGTGAATCAACCGATACACGCACAGCTATACATGCTGTGGAATGCAAATTGTAGCCGCTGCAAGATGCTGGTCAAACTGCGTTGGTACGCCAATCGTATGAAACCGCAAATGGTTGCGCAGCACCAATTGCATGCCTATAGGGTGGCAGAATCAATCACCGTTAATGGTATAACATTGGTGATATATCATAGGGAATGTATCTGAGCTAGCTCAAATGCATATGCGCTATTCAGGAGTGGAACCTGGATATCACGCCAATGCCTGGCACCACCGAACAACCTGCTACCAGCATGGTACTAGAACCCTGATTGTGCTATGGACATAGACATGGACAAAGAGTCACTCCGGCCGGTGCTGGCCGGCACACTGCTATACCTGGCCACCCCTTCTGAATCAGACATGAAATGTGATCATACCTTGGAAGCGTCAAGGCTACATGCCCTGTAAAAGTTTCATTTAATAGCGTATCTACAGTGTACCAGATTTCCTATCTCAAAACTATTTTTGCCTTATGCAAAAAGTACTCTAGCCATGCAGACTCGGTTGGTATTAAAACATCCAGGGTTGCAGGCAAGTACAGGCACAGTACAGTATCACACTGAGTTCCGCACTGACACGAATGAAACACCCTTGTTGCAATGTTGCCAATCATGTCTGGCAACAATTGGAAATGAAGCACCAGCACCAGGTTCACGAATCACAAGTAGTACCCCCCACATGCTGACGGTGTAGCACTCTCCACATGCTGACGGTATGGCATGGCAACGCTAGAAGTATAGTTGCTTTACCACAATCAACAGACCCAGATATGCTCCCGGTTGGACCCCCATCCATCAAAAGCACAGAACTCTGTCTATCAAAGTTTGGCAATCTGGTGATGGATTTTACGGGCGTGTGCAATCGAGCTTTATTGACAACAAGCGCAAACATGTAACATGCTGCAAACGGCGTATACACGTATAGGTAGACACTCAAGTATCCGTAACTGCTGATCACAGATGATGTTGAGCACAAGCAAGTACAGTGAGAACCGAAGTGTAGTTTTGAAACCCAAGAGCCACAACAGTTGGCAAGCCGACTACTAAGGTGTAGTCAAACACTGAGCAGGCAACCAGACACAGACTGAACCCAAACCACCCTAGCCTAGTGATGTTCACACTGCTGCTGGACCGGTCCATTAAAAGCTTCCATCCAAGAGTGGAACCTGGGTCCTGCCAATGTTTGGCACTAGCCTACAGCCTGCTACCAGCATGGTACTACAACGCAAGCATTGTGCTACAAACACAGACATGGACAGAGAGTTACTCCGGCCAGTGCTGGCTGGCACACTGCTATACCTGGCCATCACATCTGAATCAGACGTGAAATGTGATCATACCTTGGAAGCATCAAGGCCACAGGCCCTGTTATATTTATTTTCAATAGCATCTCAACAGTGAAGCAGATTTCCTATCTCAACCCATTCTTGTCTTATGCAAAAAGTACTCTAGCCATGCAGACTCGGTTGGTCTAAGAAAGCTGGACTGTGACCATCTAGGGTTGCAGGCAAGTACAGGCACAGTACAGTATCACACTGAGTTCCCCACTGACACGAATGAAACACCCTTGTTGCAATGTTGCCAATCATGTCTGGCAACAAATTGAAATGTAGCACCAGCACCAGGTTCACAAATCACAAGTAGCACCCCCCACGCTGACGGTGTAGTACTCTCCCCATGCTGACGGAATGGCATGGCAACGCTAGAAGTATAGATGTGTTATGACAATCTACAGACCCAGAACTGCTCCCAGTTGGACCCCCATCCTGTCTTGAAATCCACCAGCACCAGGTTCACACTCACAAGTAGTATTCTCCACATGCTGACGGTATGGCATGGCAACGCTAGACGTATAGTTTTGTGCAATAGACCCACACAATTCACTAGATTCAGAACTGCTCCCAGTCGGACCCCCATCCCTGTTTAAAATCCATCAAAAGCGCACAGCTGTGACGACCAAAGTTTGGCCATCTGGTGATGGTTTATGCAAGCGCGTGCAATCGAGCTTTATTGACAACAAGTGCAAACATGTAACATGCTGCAGCCGGCGTATACATGTATAGGTATGCTGCTATATACATCCATAACTGCTGATCACGAGTCAGCAAGTGGAACAGGGCCCAAGTGTAGTAACCAACGATAAGAGCCACAAAAGCTGGCAAGCCGAACTAGGCAGTTTGGTTAAATACTTAGCAGGCAATTGAACACAGACTGTACACAGACCACCCTACCCGTGTGACATTCACACTGGAGCGTCTTGTTCCTTGGCGCAAGCTCGACTACACCCTACATGTTTGACAACATCAGCTATGTTCAGCGTGTTGGATTTCCAGCTTACGCGCAAACTTGTGTGGTTCACATGGCCAAAAATCATGCACAATCCGGTGCACAACCATTCCAACATCATTCGGCGATCACATGCATGGCCTTATTGGGTGTGTGGTTCCCATGTTTACCCATAGCTCCCGCAACTCTGGGCCTGGGATGTCTGCAACCAATCTAGGGCTTTAGACAGTCAGCCTATAAACCTCAAGTGCAACCACACTAGGTTGGTCGAGCACAGCATCAAATGCAACAATCAGGTTACCAGCACCAGTGCCCTGAGCGTTGAAAGTATACAAACGAGGCATATTGGTTCCACCGGGCATGCCAGCTGCAGTGAAGGGATCGATGGGGTTGACCGTAACAAGTTGACCATTGATGAAGATTCTGACAAGACGGTTGCCGGGCCTGACTCCAATACCTATGCCAGTCCAGTAGCACTCTGCCATGTGGACTACCACCTGCATAACGATCGTCAGGCGTGTTGGACACATGGGTTTATCTTAGCCGCAGGGTTTCATAAGACATCCGATGCGTCTTGCCACAATGCGGCATGCCTCAGCATGGCCCTGACAAGGATGCAGATTCATAGGGGTGTCAATAGTTGCGCCCATTGCATGCGCAAAAACGCTGAGATGTTACTAGATCCAATTGGGATACCAACTAGTAGGACGACTAAGCAAATCAGCCGCTTGGTACGGCACTGAGCATATGCTCAGTATGCATGCATGCATCCGTCCTCACCACATAGTTAGCTCCAGAAATTGCTGGGAATGTGTAGCTGAGCGGTCCTCCCCATCTGTCAACACACGCCAATGGGCCACCAGGGTTTGTTGCGTCACAGCCAGGTGTGAAAAACCTGCCAATGCCGCCAGTGCTACCCGGGTAGGGAGATGCCGCTGTGTCACCAGACCAGGCACAGCCGGCAGGGTACTCAAGTGCTGGACCGCCTGCAGAGCATGACAGACCAGCTCAGAGTCACATAGGTGGTGATTTGATTTGCAAATTGCGTTGTGCATGTCAGGTCTATGACATGAAGGCACATTGTGTCGCTCGCTACATAGTGGTTGTGAATCAGGGGTGTGATTGGGAGCAGCACTGCGCCAGGTTCAAGAGACATCCTGCAGATAGCACAGGCATTTTGGTGCTAAAATAAGCCCGTGAGCACAAAACCAAACAAACTCCGTGCTACTACTAGTATGTGGTATAATCCTTATGATCGATAAGATAGTGCCATCTTTAGGCGAGGATAACCTATACCAATTCTGGACCCAGATGGGCCAGATACTTTGACCCGCTCCGGCCGCGAGGCCCTTGAAGTAGATAGAAGGGTCAGCCAGTCAACCCAATGATGGTGTACTACTCAGGCAAGGCTGATGTTTGGGCAAAAACGTACCGGCGTTCACGCGAGCCACCGTTGACGAGTTTGCCGGCTGATTAGGACAAGCTGATGACCTTGGAGGCGGTGACGCAACAGGGCTGGCGCTTGGTGATGGTGGCGGACTTGGCGACGGTGATGATGACGGACTGGGGCCTGGCGACGGCGACGGACTTGGGCTCAGTGACGGTGACAGACTCGGGCTGGGCGAGGGCGATGGCGACGGAGCGGGGGCGCCAGTTTCAGCTGGCCGGTCACAGACGTAGTGTTTGATCACGGCACAGCTGAAAGGGTTCCAAGTTTTTGGTTGCTGGGGAAGGTACTCCATGCAGATTTCGCCATCTTCGTTGTAAGCGAAGCCGCGACCGGGCGTCCAGTTTTGGTAGTCAGTGATCTGCGTGCAGGTGATGCAGCAAGTGCCTGGTGTCAGTTAAATATCCACGTCTTATACGCTGGCTTGCCCAGAACGAGTGACTCAAGCAGAAACTATTAACGACTGGCCGCTTTTAGACAGCTGAAGCCGGAATCGCATTTGGTGTATGGCGTATCGGCAAAATCGCAACAAGAAACCACGAACCGCACCAGCAAAGGAGTCCCGTTTGGCCACCTCCAAGTGTCGTCGAATTCGGCTGACGAGCGACCAGGCTTCCGCAGGCCCGTGTAGCATTCGCCGAAAATGCCGGTCCACAAGAGGTTGAGGCGCACAAAGTTGTCCTCCGGCCTGGATGAGATTGGCAAGAGGGTTGCACCTAACGCCTGCAACATGAGAACGCAGCACAAGGATAAAGCACACATGCAAGATGCAATGTCCGTGCTATATGAAAGTACCAACCATGATGGCCGCCATCTGCTGGTCATAATTTGCGACAAGCTCTAGTGTCAAGGTTTTGTTGTCCGTGCTACATATGCGCTGTATATTTACCAGACATACTGGCCGCCAATTGATGCATAGCAGGCTGCTTATAGTGGTTCAAATCCTCTGCATGGGCGGCGGAGAGCAGTACCAATCCAGGACCTGCCGGCAGAAGCCTCTCTTATCTCCTTTCCTGTCGATCTGACACATGAATGCATATCAGGGTCAGCCACATAGACAGGCAGCAATTGTACAAAAGGGCAGTTTGCTGATACAGCCACAGGCAATCATTGTGTGCACAAGCAACTCAATACGTGCTTCTATAGCCAACTTACTGCACAGCGCGAGGCAGCATTGCTTCTGGAAACAGCATAATTGGCAGCCGATGACCTGAAGTAACACTTGTCAGTCACAGGGTTGTAGAGCCAGTGGGGCAAGCTGGCATTAGTTGTACTGCTTGGGCGTGGAAAGGGACAGCGGGTGTTATTGACAACTGATGACATGGGTATGGTGGGCACTGTGCCGTTGTACAAGCTCTCGTAGTAAGCCTGTGTCGCAGCAATGCACGTTCAACTTGCTTAGCAGGCAACATGCTTGCTAGGAGTGTGAGATTTGTTGGACGAGCTCAGTATACTATACTATATAGCAGACCGGGCACTTTGGTGTAGGGCAGACTTTGGCTTGTACAATAGTTGGCATTTGGGTGATACCATCATGGCAATAGTGTTGTTACTGCTTTGCCTGGCATATGCGTGCGTATGGTGGTACGCTGGGCAGTAGCTGAGCTGCTGGTTCATGTTGAGCTTGATGTTTGTCAAATGGGTCCTGGCGATGTCTCATCTTGCTTCAACGTGGTGATTGGCGTAATGGCATGGGGCTGACGAGTCGTGGTAGGCTCCCGGTTATGCTGCTTACTTTGTTGTTGTGAGACGTGATAAAGCTGGAGCACCTGCTTCCTAGTTGTGTGTTTGCTATCATGTGCGTGTGTGTAGTTCCAGCTGCATAAGCTGGACGAAAAACAAAAAACCGAGAGGTTCTATTTCCTGTTCACTGTTTGCTGTCAGCAAACATCAGATTTACGCCAGTTGGCTGTGTCACTTCAGTTTTATCCGGTTAGTGGAGAGTACTGCCTGAGGCGGTGAGGTATCCACGTGTAACAACCCTCTCTCAAAAAAAAAATATATATATATATATACCGGTGACCAGATCTGTTTTGAGACGTGAGGCCAAGCTAGCATGGTACTCAGCTGCATGTGTTGAGCAAAGTAGCACTTGACAGTGTGTACACATGGTATGCAAACATAGGCTTGTGAAGAGAGAGAGAAATGTATGTTGACTGAAAAACATCGTACTGGATTCCTAGCAAGCGGGAGCTGGCGGCCACACATTTCTGCGTACGGTACTATACTTACTGAATGCTTTAGGCACACTCGGGTCAGGGGCCAAAATGCACCGCTACCAGTACTAATTCTCGTATTGAATCAGCTTCAGGGAAGGCACGGCTAAAGATTGTTCTGTGCAAGGTTGCAGGCTGCTTTCACACGTTACCTGAACACATGGTGGACAGTCTGCCAGCTCTGTGGGCTGCAGCCATCCAGCAACAGCTGTGTTTCTATTCCACCTGCAAGTCCTGCAGCATGATGTGCCCGCAGGGAAACTGTACACGGCCCAAGATCCTCCTATACCTGCACGGCAGTCTGGGTCGTAGTATGCTCCGAAGCCTCTGACGATCTCATCAATAGTCATCTGCAGGGTTTTGCAGCATCAAGTGCACTATGGTTGGCAGGGAGTGGTATTTTGAGCTTCCCAATGCACTCTGATACACCGCCGTGTGTGGCAGGGCGTTCATCGCTTGTGAGGGCACATGTGAGAACTGCTGCTGTGCTAAGCTGCAACCAATACATGTTCACGTTCATGCAGCGTTTTCAGCTGTATGCTGGAGGTCCTACGCTGGCCAGATCAATCCACAGTACCAAGCGTCTTGGATGCTTCCATTTGTGTGACTCAAGGCAAGGCTGACACCCTAACAGACATGGTGGCGCTGTCTCAAGCACTGGCACTTCCCCTTCCGCCCTGCAAACCTCGTTCTTACCATTGCTGGGCAGTAGTTTGTCCCAGATTGTGGGCCAGGCTGCAAGGTGTTACATGCTGCTACGTTGGGAGGGGGTGGTCCTGATGGTATCGGACTCGCAGACGGCACAGGGCTTGGAGATGGCGAGGGAGTTGTAGCTGGGGGTGGACTGGGGGAGGCTGAAGGGCTGGGGAGGGGAATACCTGACGGACCCATGTCATATACCTGGAAGGCAGATTAGTTGGCACTCGTTATGTCGACATAGATATACCTACATAGGTACGTACTATGCCAAAAGCCACAAACAAACTTGGACAAATCCAACAGTTGGAAGCACATGCCGCTTGCAGTTGATGGCATGGTTGTCACTGCTGAACTGAACATCGAAACTGTCCAAGACCACCTAAGACTGATATGGGGACACTGTGGCAGTGGCCTTAGGTGTAGAGTGTGCGCCGGGAATGCCATGATGGCATCACGGGATACTCCTGTAGAGGGCAGTCTGCTGCTTCCAGTGAAGCTACTACCCCTACCAGAAGTGCTGTTGCTGCGTGACTTGCCAGCATAACAGAGCAGCTATGCCAAAGCAGCACCTGGGAATGTGTTCAGTACCAGAGCACTGTGCTGCCGCAGCTTGCATACCACATCAAATGCAAGAACTGCTGCCAGCATAACGGGTGCTAACTTATAAACGTTGGCCATGGGTTCACCTCAAGAGCAGCCAGAATGGCATTGTCCGCAGTAGCTCGCATCGTTACCATCAAACTCGTGCTTGTAGCCGTCACATTCACCTCCCGCACCACCGGCGTAAACCTCGCACCCGCTAAAGCATACACATCAACACCAGTGAGCACTGCCAAACCGTTAACTTCGACGTTGAACCTCCTGCTGCCGGCCACTGTCCAGTAAACCTCGCTGAATGTCAGGCGTAGGGTGTAACGATTGCCGGGGCTTAGGCTGCTGAAGGAGTAGGAGAATGCGCCGCCAAATCTGACGGTGCAAGCTGTGCACGATAAGGTAGGTGTGGCTGCGCACGTGCTACAGGCGGCTCCGACAGCTGCACTGCCATACCAGTTATCTGCCACTCCACCGGTGCCCGCTGCAAGTGACAAAAATCATGACACAACCTGGATCAGTACACAACAACTGTCTGTACTAGACTGGTGACATGTTGATTCACGTGACTCACTGTCACCTGGATTGGAAATCAGTTGACTGGCATTTGCTGCAGTATACAACCCAAACACTTACTCAGTTGCAACCAACGCAACCACACTGGCAAAGCAACAAAGCCATGGTGAATAAACCTTTTATCAGTGAGCTTACACGCTAGATAACAATAATAATGCATCCCACGTATACTGTATAGTCTTCCCAAACCAAGCCTGATTAGGCTGTTTGCATGCAAACAACCGCACACCTGGATTTGCAGTGTCGTCAGCCCGATAACCACAAATTGCCCCTCCTCCAGCATTGATCAACGCCACAGTACCCACAGCACCACTAGGAGCAGCTGGGGTCCCAGTACAAGGGCTGGCCGGGGGAGGCAGAGGTGAAGGTGAAGGGCCTGGAGATGAGCCTGCCGGCGGGCTAATAACCGGTGGGGAAGAAGGTGGGGTTGTTCCGTTGTATGGGACTCCGATGGGCCATGCTGCTGTCTTGCAAATGTAGTGCTTGTTGACTGCACAGCTGAAAGGGTTCCAAACTTTGGGTTGTTGGGGGAGGTACTCCATGCAGAGGTCGCCGGTTTCTGAGTAGTTGAAGCTTCTGCCTGATGCGGGGAAGTTGTTGTAGTCGGTAGGCTGTGGGTGGTTCAGCAATTGGAGGGCATATACGTGTTAGTGCACAATCAGCCGGCAATAGACATGGCCATACAAAGCCAATGCAAGAGCACAGTCTGTTGCTTAAGCTTTGTAAGACATGTTGCACACCTTGTAGGTCATAGAGCAGGGTCCTGGTGCTCTGTGATGTCAAAGGCACTGGATTGGCAGGCTACTTGAGACAGAGCTCGTAAGTAAGTAATTGTAAAGCAGCTCAAAGCCACAACCTACTCCTTTGGGCTGTGTTTCCGACTGTTTTACATGCCTTTGCAGCATTACCTTGTGTTAAGTGGAGTGTGCTGATATGACTGCAGCTGAGCTGGCAGGCACTGCCGCATAGATAAGGCTACAGCTAACATGCAAGCACAGGTGCATTGCCAACCGACTTTTTAGTGGCTGAAAAGATGAGACTCTGTTGTTCTCAAAGATGGCCTCACCCTCAAAGCAGTGCCGTTCGGCCATCTCCATGTGTTGTCAAATCCAGGGGTTGATGATCCATTCTTCTTCAGGCCCCTGTGGGCATGAAACACACCCCAATTCGATGATCCATCGAGGGACATGACAAGTGGCAGAGAACCCAGCAGCTGTAAGGTATTGGCAACCACAACTTGCTGAGTGGCGTGTCAGACAGCTCAATGTGCATGTGTCTGTGGTGCAACACCACATGTCTGCCAGCTTATAGCAATGACTGCAGCTCTGCACTGGCGCGATGCCGTGCAGAACAATCAGCCACAGCACAGCTGTCTGATGAGACCTTGTCAAGCCTGATGCTGCTGAATTTAGTTGAAATCGCCAAGCATAATTGGTTCTATTCCATGCCATAGCTAGCGTACTATGTGTACTGCTGTATGGGTTCCGTACTTACGTGTATGTCTCTCCAAAGAAGCCAGTCCACAATAAATTGAGCCGGATGAAGTCGTCTTCATCTCTGCTGTAGATTGTCACCAGTGTGGAATTAACGGTCTGCAGAACAACAGCATGCATGCTGTTGTTAAATTGGCATATGCCAATTTTAAGTGGCAGCAGATTCGAGGTATTGGCAGCTGGCTGTTGCTGCTGCTGTTGGTTTGGTTAGCTGGACGGTTGCCACAGCTCGACATGCTTCCTGCTATCAGTGATAGCATTTGAGCACCAGCTATGTGCAGGGGTCAGTTGTGTTTCTTGGGGTTAGTCTGCATTTGCCTCAGTCCAAAAACCCAGCACTGTAACACGGTGCAGGACACTGTAGCCTGCAAGCAAGTAGACCTACTGTATTGCAAGCATTCTGTGATTGCGACTGGCAAACCAAGTGCTTGCTAGCGAGACGTCTGATAGATATGCATTGCCAGAAACGGATGTTTGGGCTAGTCAACTTGAGCTAATGCACCAGCGCCGGTAGGGTCTGTGAAGTCGCCTCAACACACACATTACCGGCCCTCAAATTACGCTAGCGCTCTAACGCAAGCGCTACCCGGAGTTCATTCATTGATGATGCTGAATAAGCGCAACCTACCGCACATCGGCTAGTAGCATCAGTGATACCTCCGCTGATGCCCCTAGCAAATGATGACTTATAGTAGCACTGGTCGGTATCAGGGTTGTACAGCCAAACTGGCAAGCTGGCATTGCCAACGCCAGAAGGTTGCGGTATGCCATATGGGCATCTGTCGGGGTGGTTATAGGGGGTAAGGGACACAACGGGGATTGTTGTGTTCAACCGGGTCCGGTACAGTGTCTCGTAGTATGTCTGCAAGCGATACAAAGAGTGGCAGCGACAGTAGACGCTTGGTTGCAGTCAAAGAGGACAGCAGGATCTGACAGGTCTGTTGCCCATGCTGTACCAGATTAGTGAGTTTGCACCTGGAGGGTGCATCCTATAAGTGAGTTACCTGGCAGGTATTTGGGTGTGTCATCCACACCCACTGCATGCAGCCCAAGCATCAATCCTGCAAGAAAGTGATGCTAGCTGCCATCTTACATTGTTGCACCGCCACTGCAACAGCTCACCCTAACGCATGGTGGACAGTCAACAAGCTCCCCTGGTTGCAAGTGGCTTGCCACAGCAGTGTCTCTGTTCCATCTGCAGGTCTTGCAGCATGAGTTGTTGGTCTCGCTGTAGTAAAACCAGCTTCCGCCACCAGTCCGGCATGTATTGTCCGGGTTGGCATCATAGAAAACTCCAAAGCCACGAATAACTTCAGCCTCAGATAGCTGCAATGCGGATGAGAGTGGGAGGTGAGGCAGCCATTGTTAATGTTGTCAGACGTCTTGAGATGCCCGTAGATGGGCAATGTACAAGTATGAAATGCCTGCCGAAACACACAAACTATGAACCCTTCTGTGGTTGAGAATGCTTTCTTACTGGAATCAATGCATGAGCCGTTCTGCTGAGGTTGTGAGCTGGAAAGCTTGCTCAGGCCCTGGGCATGGTTCATATAACTGGTGTGCTATGATCGGCGAATGTAAAGGCACCATTGTATACACTCATTTGCAAGCCATCACATTCAACCACTTAGTGCAAGCGGGCCTTCGTGCTGTCCAGGAGCTCACCAGTGCCATACAGT
>NSMO01001303.1:0-10090 GCA_002588565.1 Coelastrella sp. UTEX B 3026
TCATCTGCTGCTGAACAGGCTGGCGTATCTGGCTGCAGCGATGATGGTGGTGAGCTCAGTGCAGATAAGAAGCGGCGCTTTGCTGAGATGAGGAAGCAGCATTACAACATGAAGGAGGCACTGAGACAGGTGAGAAGCAGCAGGTAGTCATCGAGCAGCTTTGTTTGCTGGCCTGGAGAGTCTTGTAAAAGAGACTGAGCCAATGCAAACAGGATAAATGCGCTGGCAAAAGCTGTGGTGCCATGCATGGGGTAATGATGAGCTCGCTCTTTTGTATATCATGAGGAACGTGGCGGCTTACTTGCTGACCAAAGGGCGTCGCTTGAAACTGCCTTACACTACTGCACTGATTGCTGCGCACATATCAGTAGTCACGCAATGCTCACTGCTGTGGCGAACTGTGCTGCCTATCAGCCTGGCTGTCCCAGGCATCAACAGGCTGGCCCCTGCCCCCGCCCGAAGCTTCAGGGCCTTCAAAAATGACTTTTGAACGTGTGTTGTGTACAGGCTCGGCAACTCTTGGCATCAGAGGACGGTGAAGAGCATGCCAGCGATGATGATGATGACGAGGATATACAAGATAGCCCGGCAGCTCAATACCAAAGAACAGCAGCAAGCTCAGCAGCAGAGCCAGCAGCCAACGGCCACCACAGCCTGAATAGCAGTCAGCAGCAGCAGCAGCAGCAGGAGCAGCAACAAGATGGGATAACAGATGAGCCACATGATATGGATGGCAGCTGAAGGGGTCTGTGGGTTCATCACCTGAGCATGCTGTTGGCTTCAGTTGAAGTATGATGTGTTGTCTGTGTCACGAAGTGGGATGCTTTGGATGCTGGCTGTGACTGCTGCTGCATTTTAATGAATAGTTGTCACTCCTTTTGCCACACACTCCCGGTGATGCAGCCAGCTCTGGCGGCCGTGCTGTCTATCTGCTGTCATGTGAATGTGTTTGCTGTCTTCTGTCAGCCTGGCCTTGGCGTTGTTCCCGTGTTTGTACCAGCTGGACCAACGCGCACTAGTATAGGGCATGATGCACCCGTGTGCAGCAGTTACCCGAGCCCCGGACAGCGGCGGACTTGGACTCACCACACGCCAGGGGCTTTGTGGACGGTACCAAACACTACTAGAAGTATGACTGAATATGGCTTTGGCTAAACCATGGCCAGCTTGTGTCTCCTGGGCCGCTCCGTTGTCAGGGGCATGTCACGAGTTGTTCAACATTCATTGTTGAACATGAATGTTCAACTATACAATATGCCCTGGGCGGATGATTTATTCCCGCAAAGACGGAGCTCTGGATCATGGTCACTGACTGAGAGTCTGATCGGATGAGGCTGCCCGGCAATTGGCGATGTTACCCGACACCAGGACGCACAGTGAATAGCGCGGAAGGGTTGCATACGCGCAAACCATCGACACACCCAGACATTTTGTTGACCAAACGAACTCATCCCGCGCGTCGGAGCCGCCAAATTTCAATCCGGCAACTGCGCTGTACCGTGTAAGTAGCGACGAAAATATCGTGCTCAAACTCCTTAACATAACAGAAGTAAAAGCTTCAGAATACTTTGCAAAAAACCGCTGCTAGCTGGCTCATAGGCCACACACTGCGCAGCAAATCGTTGCTGCATGAGGCAATTCACTGATGAAGAGGGCTTTGACCACAGACGTGCTATCAAGCCATTGCAAGCTTCCTGAACTTCAGTCTGTGCGGGCTGGCTGCTGACAAACCCAACCGTGCTTTCCTGTCTGCCTCATACTCACTGTAACTACCCTCGTACCATGTCACCTGCACAAGAAGGATACAGCAGTGTGCAGTTTCAGAAAAATGCACACTATAATGTCCGGACGCTGGCACCCTCAGAGCTTGTCGTCATGAGCAGCATAGAGAGTCTTTAGGGTGGTGACCCCCATGCATAACACCGCAGCTGTTACCAGCGCATCTGACCTGTTGCATGGCTCAGTCACATTCACAATATGAGTGCAATCTTTGACGGCCCAACGGACTGTGGCCATCCTACCCAAACAAAACGTGGTTTGTGACACTCGTGGCAACTGCTCCTTGTTGTACACTCGACATGTTACTGCACAACCCCATTTCCACACATTTCTGTTGGGAAAAGGAAACCAATTGATTCCTGCTGTATGTTTGCAGCATTGTGTGAAAGCCTGTCACCAACCTTGCTGTCACCCTCAAAGGCCAGTATGTGTGTAGCCACTCTGTCCAGGAACCACCTGTCGTGACTGATTACAAGTGTGCTGCCAGCAAAGTTGGCAATGGCCTCCTCAAGACACCTGCAGACAACAGATATGTTGGTATGTGCAACACACAACGCATCCTAGGATACAGCGTGCAAGTTATCAACGTGCTGTAATGCCCAAGCTGGAACAGAGACACAGCTGTTGGCACAACATAACCTGCGCTATCCTTGCACACACAGCGACGTCGGGTCTGATTTATGGACATAACCGCCGGGGTCCAGCACAGTAGAGCCAATACATTTCACATTATCAGCAACTCAGCAGCCGCATCACCTCAGTGTGTCAACATCCAAGTCATTTGTTGGCTCGTCCAGCAACAGCAGGTTACCACTTTGTTTCAACACGCTGGCCAACTGCAACCTGTTTCGCTCACCACCTGGATGCACGAAACCAAAACACACGATGATACAGGGTGCTGATCCATGGAGCCAGCGGGCCACTGCATGAACGCCTAGCATTGAAGAGTGTAGGTACATATGTTTCTGTTCAGCCAGTGGCACCAAACTGTTGTCATTTCTTCACCAAAAGCTGCAAGTCTTTATACAGTTTATAGCGTGATAGGATACTGCAGGATTTTCCAACTGTCAGCAAGTGGAGACAATCGCGCAGTGATGGTCCAACATGGCAACTAAGAGCAACACAAGCACAGCTAACTCACAATGGCTCACAGTGCTTAACAGTGGTTGTGTTCGTGGTTGAAGTATCTGCTACTTCTCCCTCGGTGCAGCTCACCTGACAGCACCCCGACTTTCTTCTGTTGGTCAGCACTTTTGAAGTTGTACCAACTGCAGTAGGCACGTGCATTGACCTTGCGACCATTCAGATCAACCTCATCATTACCACCGCTGATCGCCTCATACACCTGCAACACACATGTACACAACAAAAGAAAATGTAAATGAGCTGCAGTCAGCACATACTCGCTTGGCGACGATTATGACTGGCGACGATTAAGACTTTGTCAAAAGCAAGCATACAATACTGCTGTGGCAACATTGGTACCGGTCACCAGGTGGATCCAATCCTCATGGTGGTGTTGTACTGTCACCTACCAGCACCTGCAGCTTCTGTCAGATGTCAATTCTACAGAGCGAGGCAGAACACAGAGCCACACATAGGAGCTACCACCGAGGCGCCTGATAGTTTCCAGCACTGACTGTCTTGCTAATACGCAACACCAGAGTCATGGGCAACCTCAAACACAGCGCACCGTTTTGTCTGACTGCAGTGCATCTCTGCTCTGGTCCACATACATTGGCACGACTGTCTCTCCCAACTCAACCTGGCCTGCATCCGGCGTCTCCTGCCCCATCACCATGCGGAACAGTGTAGACTTACCAGCACCATTACCACCAATGATACCAACAACAGCACCTGCAGCAAGCGAAGCAGAAGGTCTTGGTGCAAGATACATCTGAAGCTTTCTGTATGTACTTCCTGTGCTGCTGCTGATCTTGGGCATGAGTCATTTGGGACCGCCTTGTGCTGTGGTTACACTGCTGCCGCCACGGCACCTGTTCCTGCTGCAGTGACGGCAACAATCATCAAGTACACTGCAGACAGAGATTGCCACACCTGACCTCCCCCCACCCCCCTCTCGCCCTTTTCCCAAACAAGACATAGAAAGGCCTAACGCCATGATTGAACAAAGCCCATTGGCCCCTGCCCCTTCATCCAGATCAATGCAATCACCCGTTACCTGGTGGTACTGAGAAGTTCATGTCATCCACCAGCAGCCTGTCCCCAAAGCCCTTGCTGACATGAGACACCTCCAACACCTTGCCACCAAGACGAGGACCAACAGGAATAGTGATGCTGTCAACCTGCAGAAGAATGCATAGCAGTAGTGGTAGCAGATAGTTGGCATTACGGCACCTGCATGCCTTCTCAGGTCCAGCATAATCATAGCAGTATCAGCAGCAGATACTTGGCAATTGAAAGCATCGGACGATGCAGGAGGCCCACCATCAACTCAGCACACATCACGAAGCTGACCACAGATGAGTCCATTGATGCTCTGGCAACCCTGCCACACCAACCATCACCCATGGTACTGCTCCTAAGCACATGCTAACCGGTGCTCGTCTCTTAAAGCAGTGTGACACAAATTGTCCCCGGTGGTTGCACAGCTGACTACCATGCGTACTACACAAGAGCACTGGCTGCTTGGCATCTGCCAGCTAAGCCTCGGCAACCTGGACATATATATGCATAATCACACAGATACAATCAGCCCCCCACACCTGTGTGTTCTTGACATAGCTGTTAGCCGCCTCCACCAGCTCCTCATATCTCCTCTGTCTTGCTCTGCCCTTGGCTTGCTGACCCTTGGCCTGCTTGTTGATGAACTCCAACTCATGCTCAATCACCTAACCAAAAACACAAACAGCAGCGGCAGTCAAGGAGTCAGAGCTTTCCTCCACTTTGAAGTCTGATTCAAGCCTGCAGCAGCTTGCTGTTGGTACCACCCAGAGCAGCAGACTACTGTGCATTGTTGCAGGTGTACGAATGTGAACTGTGAATCACTGATGCTGTTGTGCGACCGCCAGTCCATGTCATGTCCAAGTATCAACTGGTGTACCATGACTCACCCAAGCTGCTGGTATGCTAGTAAGCTCTCCTGCAGCTGCATCCCTCTCAAACACAAAGCAGCCAATCCTGCTAGCTGTCAGTGCAGCGACCATCGCATGATGTGGTACACACTGTATTCACTTCTCACCCTCTGCAGATGTGCTTGTGACTTGGCCTCGTTTTGCAGTCTTTTGTCTTTGGCTGCCAGCCACTCTGAGTAGTTGCCCTCAAAGGGGATGCCACTGCCTCGATCCAGCTCAAGGATCCAGCCAGCAACATTATCAAGGAAGTACCTGCGATTGTGGAGCAGCAAGCCACAACAGTGTGACAACTATTGTAGCTGGTGTGTTGGTGCTCAAGCCATCGCTGCCACTGATCCAGTAAGAGCCATGACACACAGCATGTCCAGTACAATGGCCAAAGGGTGTCCTGTGCAATGGCCAAAGGCCAAAACAAGAACCACGCAACAGCCACAAAGGGTGTCCGGCACACTGGCCAACGGCCAAGACAAGAAGCATATCACAGAAGCTGCCGCGGTTGATACATGCTTCAGGGTGTAGTTGTTATTGGCCATACCGGGTATCTTCTGTCCCTGCTTTGCGCCTGCTTTATTTGCATCAGTGGCAGCCGCATTGCAGCTATGGTATTTGACCGGCAGCAATTGTTGCTTGCAACCAGGCAACAGACATGAAACATCCACCACCAATCCGCTGTGCATTTATAACACAGCAGATAGTGTGACACAATAGACACTGGCAGCTGCATACAACACTGGTACATGGCCAACATAGTGCATTATAACCTCACACAGCCCCGCCAGGTATTGCACACTGTGCAGTAAGATGCATGCAATGCTGTGGCTGACCTGTCGTGTGTGACGGCCACCACAGTGCCCTTGAAGTCAGCGAGGAACCTCTCAAGCCAAGCAACACTCTCAGCATCAAGGTGGTTGGTGGGCTGCAGCGGAATCAAAACACTGGTACCAGGTAAAGGCCGGACATTCATGATATTGGTAGTGTTGGACACAGTTGGATGCTGCACATTGTAACTGATACTTGTGACCACCTAAATGTGAAGTATCTGTAAGGGCTCCAGTTCCAGCATGACAGTGTTAAGATCAGTTCAATCACTCAGACCGTGACCCAAAGACAGAGGCACAGTCAGCAAACAAACGTGCACTATACTACGGCTGGTGCTGAGCTGGGGCGCAAAAGGAAGCACTGGAAAGCACTGGAACTCAGCTTAAGTAGCCACCGTACCTCATCCAGCAGCAGTATGTCTGGTGCTGACAGCAGCAGTCTGGCCAGTGCTACTCTGCGTCTCTCACCACCCGACAGGGTCGACACCAGAGCATCACCAGGAGGGCAACTACAGCAGTAATACAACAGTGTATGCAGAGGGCCAAAGTTCAGATGATGATAACAGATCGAGCCATTACATGGGCAATGAGCAATAACATGGAACAGCAGTGCAGGGTGTAGCCTGGAGCCTGCTGCATCAAAGCCATTGTGTGCGTGGTTGCGGCATGTAAATGATAAACGGATACATGTGAAAACATTACAACAATGCAGATATAAGAAAACATTACGAAGAAGAGACTTATTAATGTGGGTGTCTGACAGCAGCAGCAGCAGCAGTACTCACCGCAGCGCATCCATAGCTTGATCCACTTGTCTGTCCACCTCCCAACCATTGCAAGCATCAAGGGCATCCTGTAGAACAACAGCAAACCACTCAACACTCTGTATGGTTACCAATCGCCTGCCGGTTATGGACCTTGGGCCAGACCACGACAAGACATGCCTGTTGTACACCGGCTAGTACCTATCAGTCCGGTTTACTATGCGCTTCGCAGTGGCTGTCATTGTCTGTATTGTGCTATCTTGAGTGCAGTGCAAGGTCTTGGTCTTGGTCTTGATCAACATTTGCGTGCAGGCTGGAACTTCCCATGTCGAGACAAAAGCCACTCAGGATGTGGCTTGAAGATGCATGGCAACATAATCATTCAGCAGTTGTGCTGACATCATGCAACATGACCTTGGTGTGTCCGAAACCACCCACACAAAGCATACTACCATGCATGCCGCAGATGGCCAGAGGCACCGAGTTTGATTCACCTGTAGTCGTGTCATTTTGCTTGTGAGTGCATCAAAATCTGCGTTTGGGTCACTCATCTTGTTGCTCACAGCCTCGAACTCTGACACCATGTCCCTGCAAGGCAGCAGGAGTAATAGCAGGACATTGCAACATAGGCCATAAACGCGCCCCAACACCCCATGCAGATGCCTGCACTGTTGTTTGTATGTTTTTGCAACAGGCAAACAACAAACCGGCATACAACAGTCCTTGCGGGCATGCCGCTTTACCAGCTTTAACATAACACAGGACCAAAACTGAACTGGTTATTCACTTACTTGATGTGTTGCACTGCTGGTGCGATGTTCTCTGCCACTGTGTCTCCGGCGTCAAGCTTTGGCTCTTGCTCAAGGTAACCTACCCTGCAGCATCACACAGCGCCTGATGCTGAGCATGCAGCCCAGGGTCATGCAATGAAACTGTCATGTCATGTAGTGTCATTGACCATGGCGCACACATGCACCAACTCCAAGCACGCCAGCTTTGACCGCAATAGGCGCCTTTCAGTTGCAGCATACACATACCGCAATGCTGCTTACGCAACAGCAAGACATGAGCCAGCTAAAGAATGAAACCCGTTCGATGTGGGAATGTCTCGGGTCTAGGTGCCGCCCAGTGACTGGGCAAATGGCACTCAAGGGTGCATACATAAGCCGATACAAACCAGGGTCTGGCTCACCTGATGCCAGGTGCCCGCACCACTCTGCCATCAAAGCTGTTGTCAGTGCCAGCTAGGATCTTCATGAGACTGGACTTACCAGCACCATTGGCACCCAACACGCCGATCTTGGCACCCTGAAACGATAACGATACGGACACCCGCACTCATCAGAATGGAAGTGAACTTAAGCTTATTCACAACAGCGTACGCAACCAATGTGCATGTAGATAATGTTATATGTCTGTTATCACAAGTGTCACGTGTCAGACAAGCATGTACTACCAGTGATGCTGTAATAGCAAATGACAAGCTGTGGTTGTGCACAGCTGATCATGAACAGAAATGCAACCTCTACTTGCTTGAGAGTCTCACCAGGTACATGCCCAGGGAGACATTGTTCAACACTTCTTTGCCGTTGGGAGCGACCTGCATCACAGCAATGCAACACGACAGTCATCAACATACACCACCATATCAGCTGATGATCATTGTGACAACCCACACTCCTAGAGCTTATTTACTGCTGGAGTAACTTGACTGCCAAGCTCCTGAAAACTTGGACAACATCAGCTTTCTAAAGACCCTGGTTGTGTCTGGACCGTGTTTACGATGACTGCTATGCAGTGTAGTCTTGCCCAGCTGCTCTTTGCCGGCTGATGTCCTTCACAAGGTGACAACCGCATTACCTGCCAAGCTCCTGAAAGACTGAACATGGGCTTTGAAAAGGTGTAAACAGATCCTGTTGTGCCCGATCGCTGTTTATGACGGCTGCTGGCCAGGGTAACCGTGTCCTCTGATTAGGTGTCAACCGCACCTTCCTGATCTTCTCCAAGCTTAGGATGATTTTGCGTGTTTCTTGATTATATGACGACCCTTCGCGTACCTGGACATACAAGATCACAGACAGCTTTGGCAAAGCAGCAAGAGCATAATGGCAGCTCCACATGTGACCAGGAGAGGCCTGATCCGGATTGGTGGCAGGACCCGTGCCGGCAGACAATGCACAACCTGCAGGCACTGGCATAGACTGTTGCTGCAATCCTGATGCTCTGTGCCTCAACAGGATCCTTCATCTGCATGATGACCGTCCCACCGCAATCTGAGGCTGTTTGCCCCTTCTAAGTACCAAAAAGCTTGAATGGGTACTACAGTACCCTACTTTTGAAGAGGACCCAAGGCACCACCACAACTGCTGTGGATGCTTGCTGCTAATACAGATCAAAAGGAGTGTTGGCGCTGCACGCTGATCCCACCTCCTTTGTGCTTGTTCTTGTTCCTGCAGGAGCGTTGTTGGCGGGCCCCTTGCCACCCCCACCACCCTTGCCTTTCTTCTTCGCATGAACAACCTGTGCACACCAGCAGCGGGCTGGCTTAGACGTTGTGCAGCGCAGGGGTGGTAGCAAAGCTGAGAACGGGGCTGGCACATGTCAAGCAAGCCAATGCCAACACTTCAATGCCTGGCTGCACAAGCTTGCTGGTAGCTGTTAAGCACTGCTGCTGGCACAAAAAATGCAGCGGAGGTCTAGGCTAATGATCTGCTGTGTCCACAGATCGCTGCTGTCTGTTGTGTGCGTCTGCTTGCCTATAGGACAAGCAGCCTCTGCCAGAGTGGCCTGGGAGCAAATGACGAGTTCCACCGGCTGTGAAAGCAGCACACAGAGCTAAAACAGTGCAAAGAGAACTGCTGGTGCTCACATGTGACGAGCGGGGTTGCAGTTTGGCCATTGATGCCGGCTGCAACACCACATGCTCCTGCTGTTGCTGCCTGAGCTGATCTATTGCACTGCAACTACTGAGGGCTGCCTTGGGCACGACATGCTGTTGGAGCTGCTGGCACCTGCTGCTGTGGCGCGGCTGCTGCCCGAGCAGCTGAGGCCTGCTGTGCAAAGCTGTCTGCATGATTCTGTGTCTCGTGACGGATGTTATACCCACAAGCACTTGGCGGGTCCTGCAGATTACCAAAAGAGTTGAAGGCAGTCAGACAAGTCAGCTGATAGTACAATATGCACCGTACTGTGTAGGCACTGCGGCCGCAGATCGCTTGCCAACACTGCTCATTACAAGCGACATCACAAACGACATGGCTTGGTTGATATAATGGCCTCTGCATGCCAACCATCAACGAGTGGGACAAGGGGCAGAACATCAGCAACCCACACCACAAAGAGATTTTGAAGCTGCTGCCCATTCGGCAATACATTGCCTCCGCTGGTGCGATGAACATGCCACCAACAGTCAAGGATTGCTTTCTCACTCAAATGCGACGCCTAGTGCGGACCCAACCGTCTGCCTTGGCCAGCCGAGCTGCGCACACGACAGCAACCCCAATCTCCGGAGTGTCGCTACCGAGTTCCAGGTGTAAAGCCTCTCCACAACTCTTCAATTCCAGCTAATCATTCTCGGGCCTGAAATGTTGCGAAGCTCTGCCAGTCCAGGGCAGAGCCAGTACAGCCGAAATGA
>NSMO01001309.1:0-10637 GCA_002588565.1 Coelastrella sp. UTEX B 3026
TCCATACGAATGCAGCAGTGGCAGTGAGGCAACAGCATTGGTGCAGCGTGTAAGGCAGGCTGCAGCTTGGCGGGGCCAGGACAAGCCCCCCAAGGTTGTTGCCATCATCAACCCACACAGTGGCCAGGGCAGGTGAGTAGGCTGAAGCTTCCCACAGTCTGCAACCTTGGAACAGGTCCCTAACAAGGCAGGCAATGTGTGACTGGGTCACAGCTATTGCGCTCTATTGGACCTAGCACCCTAGGCAGTGCCACATATCTGGGTAGTACAAGAGCCAGATTGCGTCAAGTTGCGCCACCATCTGCCCACCATGGCTCTGCAGACGTCGCATCAGACCACCCATCGCGATAGAGCTAGTGTGCACAGTAGCAAGCGAAAACTTCCCTTCCAATGCTTCTCTACAACAGAGGGCAAGGTTGCGTATTGAGGTACTGACCCCTCTGTCCTGTCTGTATGTAGGTCTCAACGGTTGTTCCAGCAGCGTGTTGGCCCCGTGCTAGAAGATGCGGCAGGCATGTCCCTGACCTGCCTCACAACACAACACCCGGGACATGCCACTGACATCCTGCAGGAACTGAACCTCCTGTCAGTAGACATGGTTGTGTTTGTTGGGGGTGATGGAACAGTCTTTGAGGGGCTGCAGGTGTGTGCTCATGCAGGGGGACTACTGTCTGTGCTCAGGTTTCCTCATGAGACGTTCTGTTCACAGATTCTCAATGCAGCTTGAATGCAGCATGGAAGTGTGCCCGGCGTCGACTGGTCTGATCAAGGATGTGACCAGAAGGGAGTGTGGGAGCTGCAGTGTTAACAGTGTTGATCATGCACCGTGCGGTCTTTAGTCAAAACTGCACTTGCGCTAGTCGCGGCTTGAGCTATACCTGCAGTTGATGAGCTGTGACAGCAGGAATGCTGTCAGCTGGCATCAAAGGTGCGACCTTTTGTTTCTTGTGCTGCAGGGCTTGCTGACTCATCCCGACTGGGATGCTGCTCGTCACATACCCATAGCTCATGTTCCTGGTGGTAGTGGTAATGGTCTGGCTCATTCATGCGGGCTTAGGGACCCAGCCACAGCAGCTTTTGCAATATGCAAGGTAAGCACAACTGACAAGGTTATAACCAACTGTATATCAACCATCTATGCTGCATATCTTTGGAAGTCAGCAGTCGCCTTGCTGTATATGAAACACAGCTGAATCGCCTCTTTGCTGTCTGCGAGACTCTACAACTGGGCAAGTGCGGAGTGGCTGCTCAGCCACCACTAGTTATTGTTAGCCAAGCGTCAGCCAAGCCAATGTGTGTGTATGTTCACACGCTGTCCCCCCCCCCCAGGGTGTAGAAAGTCCCATGGATGTTGCCAGTGTGCTCCAGCCCCCCAACAGACGTCTGTACATGATGTTGCTGGCCACGTATGGCATGATGAGCAACCTTGATGTTGGCACAGAGCCACTGAGGTGGATGGGAGACACAAGGTTCACATTGGGGGCCCTCTGGGTGAGGCTACTACTACTGTCACAGGAGCTTTTATGTATTTTAGCATACTGCTTGCTATGCAATGCATGTTGTTGCGTGGTCATGACATGGCCTCTGGTGCCGGTGACAGTGCATGGTTTGGTTGTTGCCTGTTTTTGTATAACCAGAGACTAGCATTTACTCACTGGATTGGCTGCAGTAGAAGGGTGAAACTCCCCATGCGAGAAACAAGCACGCCTGAATGCTGAGATGCAATGCCTGGAAGGTGCCCACAAAGCCGTCCATAGCCCACCCGATCCCAAACGTCGACAGTAGTAATGTTGTATACTCTGGAATTGTGTAACCAACATCATGCAACGTCCTGGAACATCCAGCATCGTTTTTTCAACTAGGTTCGCCAATTGTCTGAACACCCTTGCCGGCAGTTGTTGATCATTCTCAATTGTTACATGCCGCAGGAGATAGCTAAAAGTGATAGCTACCATGCGGGCATTGCTTGGCTACCACCAGAGGAAGACATCCCAGCAGCAGCAGCAGCAGCAGCAGCAGCGTGTGGTGCTTGTTGCAGCAGTACAAATGGCGCAGCAGCACACAGCAGCAGTAAGGAGGACAGCAACGGCCAGCTGCTTGGTCCAAATGCTGCTGCTGCGGCTGGTTGCAAACAGCAGATACCACACGTTAGTATAGATGACTTCCCGCCAGGTGATCAGGGCATGTTGTTGTAACCTCCTGCCTAACATTCTGCTGTGCATGGTGTGATTGCTTGCATGAAGTGTGCTTGTAGCTTCCATAGTACTGCATTTATGACATGGGCGGGTGAATATGGAGCAGCTGAGTAATAGGAGGCTTGTCAAGTCCAGGGTTCTAATCAGCCATAGCAAGTGTACAGCACGGCTGTGGTCATGGTGACGGTCTGCAAGTGCCAACAGTACAGCTGTCTGAGAAGCTTTCATCTGCCTTGAGTTAGCAAGAAGATTACGTATGCATGTCAATGTCAGTCCTAACTGCGTGGGTTCTGTCCACTTGCAGGTCCTCAATTGCCACTATTACAGCAGCTAGGCCGACTACCATTAACGATACCACAACAAACTGACGCAGTCCATTCCAGCAGCAGCAGTAGCAGCTTTAGCTTGCCGCCTGGTTGGCAGGTGATGCATGAACCGCTACAGATGTGGAGCCTGATCAATCCGCCCTTCATTGCTGCCAACTGCAAGGCAAATCCACTGGGGTTGCTACACAGCGGGCACATGAACATGTAAGCGTGTGTTTCTGGTCATGAGTAAGCAAACAAGAAGCAATCAACTTGATTTGTTGGGATTGTTGCTCTAGGCTTGTATGTCAGGAATTACCGTCAAGCAATGAGCCGAGTAAGAAGTTTGGTTAGCTGTACTTCCAAGCGTTCAAGCAACTGGTCAGTAGGTCTGCCGCACCTTGAGTGCGTGCTTATGGGTGCAGGATTCATAAGTGTTGTGATTGATCATGCATGTTCACTTACTGTGCTGACTGCACATCCCTGCAGGTTCTGGGTCAGGGGGCTAACAGGCCTTCGTGGTCGGCTACAGGCGCTGGATGTCCAGGTCAAGTCCACTCAGGGGTTGCATCTGTCAGCACCTTGCCTCGCACAACACAAGGTCAGCAGGCCACTTTCTGTTTACCAGCTGAACCACACTAGCATGGTGTGTTTGCTTCCTGTGTGTGTTTCCTTGCCTTGGGAGGTCATGACGAAAGGAAGGTGTGGCAGTCCCCTGACTCCTTTATTAGCTATACTGGATACATTACAGACTCAATCGACAAAGTGCTGGAATCAACTGCCATAATAGCCCTTGACAGCTGTTGTCCTGCTTCGTGCAGGTTCGAGCCATGATATTCGAGCCAAGAGACACCCATACATGTCTGATGCTGGATGGCGAAGTGGTTCCCAGCGCTCCCATCTTCCTCGAAGTTCATCCGGGTCTCATACGCGTCCTCATCAACCCAGCACATCCGGAGGAAGCAGCGGCAGACCACAGCAGAACAGCAGCTAGCAGAGGGCATACCCCTGTACCATGAGTTGTGGTGGCTGGCTGCTGAAACTGTGGCTCCCTGGTTTATCTCGGCAGCCTTACATCCAATGCTACAAGGCTCAGAAATAGCTCCCACCGTGCAGTTGCTGCACTGGTGCAGCACGGTGGGGGTGCCTTAGGCTCCTCTGCGTGTCGAGCTGCCTAATGTCGCGCACCGGGGGTTGAAGTACGAGAAACAAGACATGGAGTAGGCACCAGCCACGCGCAATCGCCGATCTGCCGGGCAGAAGAACTCTCAGCTGCGACACGTCTGACGACGCCTTATCTTCTAGCTGGACGCGCTTGATCTCTAGCAGGTCGCAAATGTGCATTGCGTGTGATACGAACTAGTCAGTCGCGCCCTACAGTGTGGCCACCCGGCGCCTGTCCCCGTTTGCTTGCATTTGGCACCAGTCGCTCCGAATGGCTCTGGCACAAGCAGCGAAGGTAAGCCAGCGACCGCAGGAGTGTTGCTTTGCCACTACACTGCCTAAAAGCGTGCTTACGCTTCTCGCAGTTGCGGACTAATGGCGCCACTGGTGCTCGAGCTCCCTTCTCCACAGGTAACCACCAAAGGGACAGCTTTGCGCTCACAGCCAACCGCATTGAACTTGTGCAGTATGCTCTGCGCTGATTGGAATGTACGCCGTGTCTTAAGGTCACCGCAAGGTCGGTATGGCCTGCTGCTGCAACACCCTGTTACTGTGCTCACCTCCTACTGCAGGCAAGGCCCCTCGCGCAGTAGCTTGCCGGGCTAGCAGCTTGCAGCCACACAGCACCCATATCGCGCAACAGGCAGCCGCCGTAGCAGCAGCTGGTCTGTTGGCCTTCAGCAGGTGAGGGGCCTTCTTCAGAAGTACAGCCAGCTACAGCAAGAATGTACCCTGTCACACCATGTCAGTGTTGCAGCTGTAAGCATCCGGCCACGCCTGTGTAATGCCACCTGCTGTATCATGCTGTTATAACCTAACCCCAGAGATGCTGTTTGCATCACAACGTCACTGGCCAGTGTTCACAACCGCTAGTCCAATGTGACACCGGTAGAAGACTATGCTCTGCTGCAGACATTTTCCAATGAACTCGTGTTGAGCCTGGTGTCCACAAACAGCAGCTTGAGCTGCTCTCACAAGCCGCATGCCATTGCTTGCAGCCCTGCATTTGCTGACGATGGCAAGTTGCTGTGTGACGAGTCGTGTGTGTCAAAGCTTGAGTCAGTTGAGATGGTCACCACCCCCTCAGGCCTGCAGTACAAGGACATCACACCCGGGAAAGGCCCCAAGCCAATCGTAGGCTACCAGGTGGTGGCCAACTACGTTGCACAAACACCAAAGGGCTTGATATTTGAGAACAGCCTTGAAAAGACACCCTTTGACATCAGAGTGGGAGCTGGACAGGTGAGAGCGTCTGCTGGTGTTGCCGGCCTCGGCAGCTATGAGTCTTTGCCTGGGGAGCCGCAGTTGCAGAGTACTGCTTAAAGCAGCGCTGTGCAGCACGTCCCGCCAGCAAGAAGGTGTGTGAATGGTGCTTCGACTGTGTTGACTGGATGTAAATTCGCCAGGGGTAGATGGCATGCATATCCACAGCAATGAGCCGATACACAGTGATGACAGGCGAGATGTGGGGTTGAGAGCGAGTCTGATGTGAGTACAGAGGTGTCGTGACATGGCCTCATCAAGCACGTTAGCCAGCACATGGCACAGCACCCTATGGAGACACGCTGGCAGACGTTGACATATCCACTGCATGTTTACCAATGCACAGGTTATTCCTGGTCTTGATGAAGGTCTGCTGGATATGAAGGTTGGAGGTGTGCGGAGGTTGTACATACCGGGAGAACTGGCATTCCCAAAGCCACTCAAGGCTGCACCGGGAAGGTGGGTGCAGACTATGAGGGCACCAGCAGAGTTGCACAATTGCTTAGCAAACGGGTTTGTCAGTGGCAGATGCTTGACAGAGAGGACAGCAGCCCAACAGCAGCAGCAGCAGTGACAACAGCAGCAGGGACAGCGGCAACTCAACTTGATGATAGGCTAGTTCTAGCATCTGTGTACATGTTAGCCACTTACTGCCCACAAAATGTGTCTCTCGTTCTAGACTACAGTCCATAGTGAAGCCAGTGGCAGTGGTCAGCTGCACACCTTAGGCAAGTGAATGTGCAAAACCGAGTGCAACAGACTGCAATATGCAGCTTGCATTTTGTCACGGCCACTTGTTTGGTGCCACAGGTGGTGCCTGTAACGACTCTCCTCTTGTGCATTGGTAGGCAGCGGCATCAATAGGTATGGTTGTCCTGATGTGCTTCTGCTGGATGTTGTATGCAGGCCAACCATTCCCGCAAACAGTCCTGTGGTGTTTGACGTGCAGTTGCTTTACATTCCCGGTGGGTGCCCCCGTGATTGCTGCAGTGGTGACGGAGCATTCCAGCAGTTTACAGCCAGCGCATCTGACTTGTTGCTTGGCTCACTCACTTTTACAGACAACCTCGGCTGTAATATGTGAATCATGACTTCTGTCTTTGCATGTGATAGCCAACATCTTGACTGATGGTGTGATCCGGCGCTGTATACCTGATCAAGGAGTCACTCACATGCATCAGAGTCCCCAACAGCTCGCACTGTGGTAATGCTGCTGAGACACCTCCTGATGGCTTCCCTGCCTATCATCTGATCGTTTGCTACAGCCTAATATGTTGTTGTTTGCTGCTGCAGGTCTGGAGTTGGATGATGAATAGAAACTTCCCAACTGCGAGTCATGCGTTTCGAAAGGCACGGCATCATTGGCGCCACTAGTTGTAGCAGTGTGTGCTCTGACCAGCTGCAGCATGTTGCAGACCGATATTGGGCCCCCTCAAGGTAGGCGGGGTCTATTTGCATCATGTAGCAGTGCCAAGAAGTGCCCGTCAAGCCCGTGTGACCAATGCTACATATGTAACACATCTAATGACGTCACGCGCCTGCTTGCTGGCTAATGCCGCAAGGTCTTTGGACCCACATTTTGAGAGTATTGGCATTGGTAACGACGAGGCCTGAAATGCTGTATTGCATCATACCGGCGATTGTGATCACAGCATGGCCCCTGATGCATGAATCGTTGATACCTCTCAGGGCCTGCCAGTGACTGGCTGTGATACATTTGATTTACAACCTAGTATGGACGCTTGATAAAACGTTTGTCAGTAGGGGGTAGGACTGTAGTACATAGTTCAAGGGTCCCTGAACATGCCTGTCATTGCATCATGTTGCCAACAACCAAGCAGCATCGCTTGCAGAGTAAAGAGCCGCCTGTACTGTTACATGTAGAACAGGTCGACCGACCGGCAGAAACCCAACCATGTCTCCAACTTCTTCGAATATGTTACCCACTCAGCTGCATCACGTCGATAACCTTTACCATAACAGAAGTAAAAACTTCATAATACTTTGTGAACATTCACCACTCACATCACTGCTACTGAACCAGAAGTGAACCAAGAACTTACGCATGTTGGTGACAAGTATTCAATGCCTCTTTCTACCATATAAACAGCATACAAGCAGCATCCCTGACCGTCATGTGACACTGGACCGACAGCAGCAAGATGCAGCAGAGGGCTCCACCTGCTACTTCGTACAAGGGCAAGGTTCCCACTCGCAGACTCAATGACGTAGACAGCAGATGTGCCAGACCCAGTAGAAGAACTACACACGCACGGGGCTAAAATACCAAATCACAAACGCCACTAGCATCTGCCTAGCACATGTCGCAAAGAAGATCTAGATGGCGTCGAAACTTGACTGCTAACAATCCAACACCTTATCTAACGCCTGTGGGCACATGCATGTCTCACACACTTTCCAGGTGAAAAAACTTGACAAACAGCTGACTGCCGCCATTCGCCAAACCACACTTGCAAACCAGATTATGAGACAGTGCATGGGGGACCGTGTAAGGTCAACACCTAGCTCCTGCAGACAAACAACCCATCCCTCTGCACTTACCAAGTGCAATGATACAAGAAATAGCTCCCAACCATCTGCAGTCAATGTGAGTAACCCACAGCTGCTGGAAGCACAAACCACTAACACACTGTACGAGTCGTAGATACTGCACCATTGCATGAACATGGGGGATCTGATTGATCGACGCCTAGCCATAACATGCAGAGAACATAGCTGCACCTGCTGGCACATGTCATGTGATGGGATGTGGAGGGTTGCTGCAGAGGCCTGGTCAGCTGCATGCAGCTGCGCAGTTTGTGAGGTCACCTGCAGCTGCCGACAAGCATCTATTAGTGCAATGCACAAACAGTAGCACATCCTTACTCTCAATCATTGCATCAACATGAAGGATCTTCATGATCAACACCTAGCCAATACAGGCGTGCAGACATGGCAACACCTGCTGGCACATGTCAAGCAATATGTGCGACACCCACACAGGCTGCAGTCAATACAAGTAACCTGCAGCTGCTGGCAGCACCTATTCACCACCACTGCATGAACATGGGGGATCAGATTGATCAACACCTAGCCAGAAGGCATACAGACACAGCTGCATCTGCTGGCACATGTCATGCGATGAACCAGACTGCCACAGATGCCCTGTCAGCTGTTGGCGGCACCTACTACACCACAGACACTAGTGGTACTGGTTAGCAAGCATTGCATCAACATGGGGGATCTGATTGATCAACACCTAGCCATGACAGAACACAGACACAGCTGCACCTGCTGACACATGTCGTGCAATGTGGAACGATCCACTGCCAAGGCCTGACACCAATCATAAGACAACTTCCAACAGCAGCTAATGACACCAAAAGGCATTAGGAAACACTGCGGGTTCATGGGGGATCCGTAAACTCGACACCTAGCCATGACTGGCCGCTGAAACCTTGCTAGCCTGCTGGCACATGTCATGCAGTGTGCATGCACATAACGCATGCATATCGTGCATGCAGATCGAACATGTAAATGAAAAACCTTGATAACAACCTCAAACAGTGCAACTTGACTGCAAACCTACAAACATGTGTGATGTATCCTCAGCACAGACCAAAATCAGAAGCTACTATACATGATGTACCACCTTTCAAGGCTCTACAACACTACTTGCTGTGCACAACCACCACTTCTCCTCCACAGTGCCAACCACAGCAGCAAGCACAGGTTCTACTGCCTTCACTGTCCACGTGGCACAATGCAACATGCCTACTTAGGCAACGCTGAAAGCTTTCTTCTGCACACTGCTGCATACCAAAGCCCACATGCAACAAGCACCTGGACTCCTCATATGCCATCAAGATTATGAAGGACAAGAGGCTACACCTGCCTACCAGCAATACCTACAATATGAATCATGCACCGAGCCGATAGTGTCTCTGCTAAACTTTGTTTTGGTTGTTTTATGGTTTTACCAAGATATGTCATACAAAACTGTTGTTGATTGTAGATGTATGCTTCTGCCTTCTGGCTCTTGCCGTGCTGGTGCATATGTGTGTATGCTGGCCCCCACTAAGCTGCGCACCGGCACAGATAATCACTAGCACACCAACATGACAATTGATGTCAACCAGTTGGACACTGTCAAACATGAACACCCAAAGTCCTGGACTACACCCTCAAAACAAGTAAAATCGCCCACATTGCGACAAGGTTGATCTCAAAATCGGCACAACAAGCACCCGTACAGAAGAGTCAGTAATATGGCCAGGTTATGAAATCTGCAATGTGTGGTGCAATATGAAGACAGAAAGCAAAGTCAGAACTGGACCCAGTAGAAATGAGTAATGTACAGACCCCAATCCCGCATCCCAATCACAATAGCACGGTTACTGGACCAAGCAGTGCTGCACTTATTACGTGCCTAAGTGGGTGAATGGCCACCATGCAGTACAAGAACAAAAGGTGGAATGCTATCCATTGAACAGGCGTATGCGCTCGGCATGGCCCTTGTACTACCACACACCACCAGTCACAAAAAAAGCTAACAATCTGCAGAAAAATCATCAGTCAAGCAAGGCAGTAACGTGCCGTCACAACAATGATACTCAACCACAAACCAGACCATGGGGCCCCAGATGACAAGTACCGGCACCCAGCCTAAATCAGTGAAGACTTGTCATCAGCAAAAGCCCTACGACAACCAAGAGCCACATCACACATTACCAATGGCTAGGGACTGCTGAGCACATGTCGCAAGGCAGACCAGCCAGACTAGATTGGAAACCAACATCAAACTCCACCTGCGGGCACATGCACACACCTGGTACACAAGCAGACCAACCCATATCAGCAGACATGTTGTCATTGGGCTGACAGGGGAGGACAGAAGAGGGCAACAACATGAAACACACAGCCACTGCTGGCTCATTCTGATCCAGCAAACGGTACATGTTGAAGTGCGGCTCTGCACCAGGATGTATGCATGGGGGATCCAACCAGATCACGCCTAGCCAACGCAGGGTTAAACTCTACCAGTCCAAACTTGACAAACAACTCAAAACCTGTCGGCACATGTCATGCAGTGTGTGCAACACAGAGCCTCACAACAGCTGCAGTCGCTGAGGGTAACCCACAGCTGCTGCAAGAACCTGCTTATGCACAGCCCCACTGGCAACCAAAGCAATGCATGAACATGGGGGATCTCGGAGATCGGCGCCTAGCCAAGACAGGTCAACTCAGAGTACGTCCAAGAAAAATTCCAGAGAAGCGCCACCATTCTAACGCACCAGTATATGTGCAAGGATACTAATGATTTGGCTGTGCTATGAGGACTACCAGCCCACTACGGTTGCATAGCAGATGCAAAAATGCCCACAACGCATGATAGCGGTGCCATACAAGCACTCCAGCACACATGACACCATGCCTAAAGATTTGGCTACGTACACCCAGGAGCCTGCACCACAAACCAAGCAGTACCAGCTATGACTGCCATGGCTGGGCATGCCCTCATATACGTACCGACAGACACCCTGCTAAAGTTGTATACAGTGCTCCAGTAAAGCTGACACCGTGCACACCACCATATTTGACCAGCAAACATCCTTCCTGCCAGTGCGATGTTATGCCCAAGGCTTCAAGCTGCAGTACACCCACAAGCTGGGGAAGAGCGAGTACCGATTTCGGACCACAAACTATACTT
>NSMO01001316.1:466-10730 GCA_002588565.1 Coelastrella sp. UTEX B 3026
TACGCCAGTTGGCTGTGTCACTTCAGTTTTATCCGGTTAGTGGAGAGTACTGCCTGAGGCGGTGAGGTATCCACGTGTAACAACCCTCTCTCAAAAAAATACTGCCGCTGGTAGCCTCTGGCTGCTGTTCCTGCACTGTCTGCAGGACCCTTCAGCGCAGGTGGCAGAAGTGTAGCAGGAGCCGAGCTATAGTGTTCAGGTCTGTCACTGGCGTTCCTTCCTGCAGCTGGAGCTTCCAGTAAGAAGCCTACCCAAGCATCAGCCAGCGATGCATCTGCTGCAGCTGCAGCTGCTCTAGCTCTACTGCCGCTGCCCCCACTGCAAAATAAGGCCCCTAATACCCGATCAAACACTCCGCGGTGCTGCTGTCTATGTACGCTACCAGGGTACCTATCTGTATCTTTATGCTCGCCTGCTGCTGCAGTACGTGCTGTACTGCCTGCTGCTCCGGCAGTGGTAGCAATGGTACCAGTAGCTGCATCATCTGATGCTGATGTACTAGCTACACTGATGCCGAGCTTTGCTCTATCTTCTGTGCTGAGGCTGAGGCTACGTCTGCTAGTGCTGATAGGCCTTGTGACCTGGCAACTAAACCATGGCGCTGCTGCAGGGCTGAAACCAGCAAGCCATTGACCTCTGCTCTTGACACTGTAGTAGCGTGGACCTGTTCGCAAACACAGAAGAACGGTGTCAACACATGCGCAGCGCAGAGTACGATAGGCATAAGCTGCTGGGATTGCAGGCAGCACGGCGTCCCTGATCAGGGCAAAAGTGCCAGCACAGTGCTACTTGCTGGTTGCTTGGGCCAAGAGACTATACGAGTCCAGCAACAAACATGCTCAGGGCTAATATCACATGCATCGCTCCTAAGGTAAATAAACAACAAATCCTGCCAGGTCGTAGCCGGCTGCTTACAGCTTTGGCTGGTAGCTGCAGTACTGCACTCACCTTGTCAAGATTAGCTCTGAGCATAGCCGCCTATTCTGCGGCCACAGTCTGACTGTGTTTGACAGACTCCAGTTGAGCAGTCACTGCTGCCAAAGAGGACTCAGCAGCAGCACGCGATGCCAGGATCTCTGCAGTGCAACAAAGTAGCAGTGCAACATGCGTCACAGCATCGAACACACATCGATAAACAGAATCAGTGCTGATGACACGGTGTGTGTGGAGACATGGAGCCGCTCATCAAGACAACTCTGCCCTGGCAGTATGGAGCAAGCCTCCGTGCTGGCCAGCACAGTTGATTGCCTAGTAAATCACGAAATCACACATTACAGTACCAAAACAGTGTGCAATCAAGGCCAACACGTGCCCAGCAGCAGTAATAGACCAGAACAGAACCACGCGCGCGCGTTGCCTCTGCTGCGCGCTGTTGTCTGAGCAGAACACTTGATGAACACCCAGCATGTGTGCAACATGCCTCGACCGACCATCCAGCTACACTGACCTTGCATCTGTTGTTGTGCTGCTCCTGGTTGTGCTGTTGCTGCTGCCAGCTGGTCCTTCACACGGACCTCAGCACGACCACGCTCAGCTGCTTCAGCCTGGACAAGTCAGCAAACAGGGAAGTAGCACACACAAAGACTGTCCGAGTACAAGCAGCAGAGGGCAGGGCTGCATCTACGTGACAGCCATTGAACGACATTTCCACTACTTAGGTCCACGCACCCAGTGACTATTTAGATGATCACTAACGCTGAGACCTAGGCTGCTAGAACTCCACTGCAATCCACTCATTTAGGTCCGCTAGCGACCATTCACCTTGGTATGCGTCAATTGTCCACTTGCTGCTGTGTCAGCGCTTTCACCGTAGTTTGCGCAGCAGCTAGCTTTGTGGACCCTAACTTCTTTCCACTACTTGTAGGCCTGCTTGGCTGCCCAGCCAACACATCAATCTGGCTCACCTTAGGCTCAGTCGCATATTTCAAGTCGTACCAAGCCACCTCCCCGGGGTAAGTAGGGTAACTGCTCTCAATGAGCAGTTACCCTACCTACCCCGGGGAGCTGGCTTGGTACGACTTTAAAGTATGCCAATGAGCCTAAGGTGAGCCAGATTGATGTGTTGGCTGGGCAGCCAAGCAGGGCTACAAGTAGTGGAAAGAAGTTTCAGACTTGGCTCATGCAAGAAGTATGAGTAGTGCATATCATGCTCTTGGTCACAGGCCTATAGATAGCTCGTCTAGCCCGGACGTCAACTGGTTTGAATTTTGTTCTCAGCAAAAAAAGCTGTGAGCCTCTAGTACAGTGCTAGCAACAGCTAACAGCCACTGCCACTAACAGTGAGTTGCAACATTAAACAAACATCATGGTCAAAGCCTCTCGCCATACCACCCAAGCCATTATCACTTGCCCCAGTGCGGCTTGGCGACTCTCGCACTTATTTTGTTCCGACTGTGGAGCCACGTGTATCTGCTGCAGGTGCCACAAGCTACTAAAACAAAAGCCTTCCACGAGAAGTGCACACTCAAGCACTGTTTGATGGCTGCTGTTTCAGCAATCTACAGACCCAAAACCGGATGAGAAAATCCTTACCTCATAGCTGAGTTCACCCAGAGCAGCGTGCAGACTCTCAGGCTCCGCCGCCTCCTCAGCGAGCAACGCTGCCAGGTCATCTTGATCAGCGCTGCTGGCACCAGCTGCTGCCGCCCTGGCTTGCTCAAGGTCGGTTTGCAGTGCTGCTTCTCGCTTAGCAGCTTCTTCATGCACAATCTTGACCTGCGGGAGCGGTAGGTACCATGAGAGGTACGCGTACGAAAGTGCCAAGCATATAATCTGCCGTCAAAGGTCCGGACGTCAAGTATTTGCAGAAGGCCGCCACATTGCACAGGGATTGCTGGCGTTAACCGGCACGGCTTGCCGACCTTTGACTCTCCGCTTGCAGCACTTGTATGCAAACTGCACAGTTACAGCGGCCTCCCTTAGACCTGTGTTCTTCCCATAGACAAACCATGCACATTGGGTCCAAACCACCACGCAAGCTTGGGATAAAAAATAAACAAACATGAGAAAGGGTGCGCACACACCTCATACTCCACTCTCCAAGCTATCTGCTCCTCCTGATCTGCTGATCGTTCATGAGTCGCTCTTTCAACCTCACCAGCTGTGCCGTGCTGCGCTCCAGCTCACTCCTAACCATCTGCTTCAGCAGCAGCAGACTCAGCAGCAGTACGGGCAGCAGCCAGATCAGTCTGCGCTGCTGCCAGTTGCTGAGCAGCAGCTGCTGCCGAAGGACCCTAAGAGTCCCAAAGAGCCTGCAGCTCATTCAGAACGTCCTGCAACTGCTCTTGCAGCTCGACTAATCGAGTTCCAGCAGCAGTGGCAGCAGCACGGGCATCTACTGCCTCAGTTCTAAACTGATCGGCTGAGGCTTGAGCTTCGGCTAGAGCAGCAACCGCTGTTGCTGCTGCTGCTGCTGCTGCCTGGCCTCCCTGGCCTGATCCTGCTGCTGACAGCTGTTGCTGCAAGCCATATATCTGGCTCTCTGCTGTTGTAGCATCCTGGGTCATGTGCTGTTGTGATCCCTGCAGCAGCTGCTGCAGTGAAACACACTGCTGCTGCTGTGCATCGAGCTTCTGCATGTATTGCTGCTCCAGCTCATGTGCTAGTGTAGCTGGTTTAAATGAATGGCCCTGGTCCTGTGTCTGCTGCTCTGTCAGCTGCTGCTGTATGTGATCTCGCTCAAAAGTCAGGACACTCACCTGTGCATCAACAATACGCCAGTCTCTGAAGATATGACATGATATGCAAACAAAAAAATTGCATAACTGGACCCCGCAACCTTGGCAAGCACATGCCTTGCAGAAAAAGCCAACAGGCGTGGGTGGGACTCTTCTGTGGCGCCAGTAGGGCCCAAGCAGAGCAGGACAGAGGCCATTGTTGTGAGCAAGTGTTGGCCAAAAGAACCATGTTGGCAATACAAACGTACACTGTCTGTGGTATATCCTGCACATCGCCAATACACTCATCCCATCCATGTTGATAAATGCACACATGCAGTGAACAGGGGTTGGAACAACCGATGGGTCACCATGCTGACCTGATATGCCAGGTTGTCCCTTTTGGCTGCTACTGCTGCTTGCTGCTGGCCAGCCTGCTCCAACTGCTGCTGTAACATAGCTACTGCTGCCTCAGCTGGCTCGCTGCTGCCACTGGCTGCTGCACCTGCCATTTGCCCTGACAGATCAGCAACTTGCTGCTGTGCTGCAGTCAGTGCTGCTGTCAGTGCTGCTTCTCGCTCTTGCAGCTGCTGCTGGATGTATTGCAGCTCAGTCCTTGCATTAGCAAGCTCCTGCAGGCGGCAAGCACCCGAGCATGGTGTGACGGCTCAATGTACCAGCCTGCAATAAACAGGAAGCTTGGAACCTGCACAGATTGACACATTGACAATACTGCGTGCAGTTACATAAGGGAGCCAGCATCCAGCGAACACTACTAGATGCACTATTCTGCTTTCTATTCCAAAACCTAGGTCCGTTGGAACCACCAGCCAATGCAGCATATCACAACAACAGTGCAACTGTTGAGTGTTGTATGAGTGTTGTATGAGCTACTGTAGTACATGGCAAACAGGCCCACCTGCTGCAGCTGGACCACCACACATGTTCACCAGCAACCTCCTGCTGCTCCCCCGCCAACTGCTGCTGCAATGCAGTCACTAACTGCTGTTGACCCTTCAATTCCTGCTGCAATGCAGCTATGCGTTGCTGCAAGTCCTGTTGGGCCTGTTACGCTGCCGCTGCTGCATCATCTAGCTGCTGCTGCGCTGCCGTCACTGCTTCAGCAGCAGGTGCTGCTCAACGCTGCTCAACATACTGCTACTGTAGCTAGCTGACCAGCTCACCAGTTTAAACAGTTCACCCGTTTCAAGGTGGTGCAGTGCTGTCAGTCGCCTTGCTGTTCCGTGGCTTCCTGCTGCTGCTGCTGCTGCCAGACCGCCAAGTCTGGTATATATGCCTTCCTGATCTCGCGTTCATCCCTCAAAAAGAACCTCAAACATGGTAATTCAGCACACGCCAACATAGGGTGCTCCAGCAGCCACCCTGGCAGATCATCAGCTGAACACACATCATCGTGATGTGAGTCACACCCAACAGCTGCTGCTGTTACTGCTGTTGCATTGCTGCTAGAGTGCATTGCAGCAGCAGGTGCCATGGATTGGCTGGCCTCCACTGCTGCTGTGCTGCTGCTGATCTCTTGCCAGGCTGGCCTGATGGCAGGTACTGCATGCCAGCGGTCAGCCCTACTGCTGCTGGTTGCAGTACCAGCAGTAATCAGATGCTGCAGTGCTGAGAGAGGTATACTCTGCAGTGCTTGGATCCATTTTGGCGTCGCTGCACCGGTGCTGCTGCTTGTGCTGTCTGGTTTTTCCGGCATAGTCATACAGGGCCCTAGAGACGATCTACTTACTTCTGCTGCTGCTGCTGCTTGTCCAATGTTTGGCACCAGTTTCCTGGGGTCCTCTTTCCACCAAGCAATGATCAATGTTGTCCGCTGATCATCATTCGATGCTGCTGCTGGCTGATCAGGCTGCTGCTGCTGCGGCGGCGGTGGCGGCGGCTCATCCAGCGGCATTGCTGCTGCTGGCAGCACCCCATGCAAACGGTTGCCCGACCATATGCAGTACCTGCCGGGCTTGGGGAACAGCAGATACCCACGATCTGCAAGCGCTGCCCTTTCATGCTGACTGGACGAATGCTGATGCTTGTGATGGTGGTGGTGGTGGTGTGTATGCTGTTTCCCAGCTGCTGCAGCAGCAGCAGCAGCAGCAGTTGTATCCTTTTCACTCCATGTTGCACCTGCTGCTGGTGCAAGCTTGCTGCGCTTGCTGGGTGGCATACGCTCCGTATTGTCATCTTGCTGCTGCTCTGGCTGCTGCTGCTGCTGCTGCAGCTGCTGCTGCTCTGGCTTCTGCTGCTGCTGCTGCTCTGGCTTCTGCTGCTGCTGCTCTGGCTTCTGCTGCTGCTGCTGCTGGTCCTGGCAGCAGCATGCTCCCCTGACGTCTTGATCTAGCACTACTGTTGGTCCTCCTGCTGCTGTGAGGTACAGCACACTGCTGGCTGAGGGGTGAACCAACCTGAACCCTTCAACACCACGCCTGCAAATAATCAATCATACCATATGGTCGCGTGAAGAGAACGCCAGTCAAGAGAGAACATGAGTCGATACTGAGACAGTCCGGTCAATCAACTGTGTAAGGAATGTGTAGATTTTGTTGGCCTGGTTCACATCTAATAATGCTGCTGGTGGTCCTGCTGCCGCTGCTGTGAGGGTGGAGTGCTCTGCTGGCCAAGGGCTACCTGATCACCCGCTTGCCACTTTGCCCAGCATTGTTGTATGGAATGAGGAATCCAAAAAGACAGGATAAGACAGGATGGGACAATACAGTGGTCACTTTGTCTGCTAGTAGGCCATGCAAGGACTGGGCCCCTGCCTGCTGTCTGTTCCAATAAAGTGATGTATCCAGGCTTCAGAACCAGATGCAGAACTGGGCAGACAACGCAAGCCGACCGTCTCTGCCGTCTTGGTCGACAAATGATGTAATCGATACAGCACGGAACCATAGGGCCTTTACAGGGGACGATTGTGTGCACATCACATGCACTGCAATGAGGCCACAAAGTGACCAGTTTCACCTGAAAGCGCCTTCAGCTGCATCGAAGTGGAGTTGATGTGGAGCATGAACGGGCCGGGTATGCGCCCACCACTCCACATAGGCAGCATCCGCTGCTGTGGCTACCGCTGTTGCGGTACTGCTTTGAATGTCCCATGTTGCCGCTGCCAACTGCTTCAACTGCTGTTGCAGCAGCAGTACAGCAGCTTCCAATGTGTTTTGTGGTCCGGCTTGTGATGCTGCAGCAATGTCTAAGATGTAACTGAAGAATGGAGTATCATCTGCAAAGTAGTTGTGCTGCTGCCAGAAGTCGCTGCTGTTGCTGCTGAAAGCTGTCTGCAAGCTTTGCAGCAGCTCCTCCGGCAGTAACATGTCATGCTGCAGCGCCAAGGACGGCGTCAAAGCATCTTCCCGGCTTTTCTTCTCAGCATCCGGCCCCTGCTGTTGCTCTGACTGTGGGGATCGAAGTTGCCGCTGTGTAGCTGCCGTGGATGCAGCTTGGCTGGTTCTGGCTGGGCTTCCAGTTGCTGCCGCAGACCAAACACCGCTCGATAAGCGCCAGCGACATCCTAAGCGCGCGAGTTTACTGTCTGCTGCTGACGTGTCGCCTTCTAAGCAGTCGTTGATGGCCTGCAGCAGAACACAATGGCGATTCACGCTATACTGGCCGCAAGCATAGCCCTTGCGCTGGCAGGAATAACCGCTGGATGTGTTTTGAGCTTACCTGTACGTAGAGCTGTTGGGCAGCTGCTTGTAGCAAAGGATCCTGGGGGTCTAGTTCAAACATCCTTGGCAGCTTCCTAGTATTGAGCAATCACTCGCAGACGGTTCCCAACGTAGCACTGTAGGTTAGTAACAAGGTTGATTTCTGAAGGCGACTTGCCGGACGTCCCAGGTACAGGAGGGACCCGCTATGAAGCGGGCCTGTTTCCGGGACCCAAGTTGGGCAGCTGTAGTTTGTAGGTACACCCGTAGGAACCCAAAGTGGTGGGAACAGACAACAGCGAGGTGTACGGTGCTGTCACGGCTGACAAGGGGCAAGTCCCTGGACAGAGTGGGGTGTTGCAAGTACATGTTGGCAGTACAAAGAGTCGTGTGGCAAATTCGCACACTCAGACCCGTGCACAGGTTGGCCCTCCATGTGCCGCTCAACAGGCGCTCCTTGGCCAAAGTTTGCCGCATCAGAGGTATAACAAACAACGTACAGAGATCTGCACAGCCAAATCTGTCACTAAAGTTGTGTGCAGTTTAGCTCATGCAGAATAGAATGCCAAGCAATATGCTGTATTCCAGATGCAAGGGCCCATCACCCGACAAATGCTTCTACTCCTGCTTCAGCTGTGTGCAGGCTGGTGCCGGCATGGCCTTTGAGGTGAACACTGGTCAGCTAGCCCAACCTGGTGTAAAACCAAAACAGTTTCAACATTGCTCAATAACTGGTTGAGCAATTCAAGTACAGCCGCGCAGCCAGCCTCATGCACATGAAGCTGAGCATCTCTGCCAAAGTATCTGTTACAGCATGGTGGGCCAGGGTCAATTGGCCAGCTCACTGACGCTGTCAACTCGCCGATGAGACACGTGTGACTGCTCACAACATCTGAACGTGCTTCTGCGCAGCCTTTGCATGCCCGCTGATACAACTGAGCTGTTGTTCTTGATCATTTTGATGATTGATTCAACGCTTCAACAACAGAGATGCCGACTGTTATGTTGGTGACCTACACCCAGCGCATATGCTTCTGACAGCACGCCAACTGACACAGTGCGCTATTGACAGCATACACAGACCCATGCATGACACTGAGCTCTTGGCAGCGCATCTGACCTGTTGCATGCTCGGTCACTTTCACACCTACGCGTAGGAGGCCTCAGCTGCATATTGATGTCACAAGCTTGGCCCAGATACTGCTACAATCTATTGAATGCCCAACATACAGCAGCGACCAGCACCACAAGCAGCAGCAGCGGAAGCAGCAACCATAGCACACCAAGGCTTGAGCGTTGCAACTAGGCTGATTCTGCTTTGCCACCCTACACAGCGCCACCACACTGCACTGACCGCGTGTGTAAGACTATGCTCAATGCTAGCATGTGAGTGCTGTCAGCCGGGCTGTCAGCGTATGCGGGTTGTAAGTGCTCAGTGCCAGGCTGACATACACCGCACCGCCGCTAGGCTAGTAGCACAGCTCGCCGCAGTTGATGCAAAAATAACCCCTACCCTTAGACAATTTACCATTGGGCTTCTGAAACAGCTGATAACGGCAACTGCTGCAGATTCTATTGTCCAGCGGCTGAGCTGCTTGTCTCAGATCCCTGGAATCCTGCAAGTAGCGCTTGGCCGTTGCCTCCGCTGTTTCGAGCTGCTGCTCAAGCTGCTGAATCTGCTGTCTGAGCGCCTGGTCAGCCACAGCCTGCCTATGCCTCTCACCATCTAGTTGCTGCACAACATCCAGTGTAATCTCTTGCAGGAAGCCCTTGGGGGTTGCTAGGCGCTGCTTTACAATATAGTCTATGCAACGTTGGGTGATCTCTGTGAGGCCAACGCGGCTGCTGATTTTGAGCCAGCGAAAGGCATTGTCAGTTGTCAACTGCTGCTGGAGTCTGCTGCCGCCATCAGGAGCTTGTTCGGACAGGAAGCTCTTAACATGCTCTGCAGGGCAGATGATGGAGCAAAAGACGCAGCTCAGTGTTTTGGCCTTCAAGAGTCCAAGGCGCTGCCAGCATGCCACTGGCATTGTCATAGCACAGTCAGCGGCTGGCTGTGCTATGACAATGCCAGTGGCATGCAGGCTGTGCTGCCCGGACTGCCGCAGGCATCATGATACTGCTGGAATTTTACATGGCATGAGATCAGGCAGGGACCCTGCAAACGGCCTGCGGAACACACACTTGCAGAAAGTGATGCACAGCAGACCCATACAACGGGCCAGAATGCTCATTGCACTTTGAAAACGGCCTGCCAGGCAGACGGCGTCTGCTACAAGAAGCTGACCTGTGATGCAAGGCATGTCATACTTGTCCGCCAGCAGCGCCAAACGGCCCCAATTCTCCCATGTGACTTGGAACAGAGGCACGCTAGGCCCGATCAGGCGCAGAGCCTCCACCCACGCCGTCACATCCTCATCATCCAGGGGGATGGTCAGGCCGGATGGGTTCTCGGGTGAGCCAACCTCCATAGCCTTTGCTAGCACGCCCGACCATTGCTTCAGCACACTTCTACAAGCGTACAAACTGTCTTTGTTGGGCGTGTTGTGAAACACCAGCTGCACGACGTCGCTGAGGTCCGCCGGGGGCTCACAGAAGCTGCACAGCTGCAATTTCGCCATTGAGTGGGGTCACTGCTTGTAATGATGCAGGTGAAGTGGAGCTGCAACCCATTGTCAAGGAACTGTAAGGGGCCCGCCAGAGAGCTGGTTACACCTGTGCCGACGGCACGGATAACTATCCGTGCCGTCGACGCCGTAGTAACTGCAGGCGGAGGCATGTCTCGGAACCTCCGCGCCTCGAATACTGCGATCAATGCACTCATTGACTCTATGGAACATCACCGCAAATCCACAAGGCTATACAACAATTTTAGAGAGAGAGAAGTTACAGTGGATACCTCACCATCTAGAATGGTACTCTCCACACCCAATAGGAAACCGATTGCAA
>NSMO01001318.1:0-16277 GCA_002588565.1 Coelastrella sp. UTEX B 3026
CCTCAATGATATGCCCCAACTAACACTGTACACATGTGCAACTTGTTGAACATGCCTAGCCAGTGTAGCATTAGAGACTGCTGCAAGTGGTCCCCATTATAAATGAAAAAAGTGACTGAGCCATGCAACAAGTCTGATGCGCTGGCAATAGCCATTATACAATACCTTCAGACATGCCAAGGTGGCAACATACAACCACCACAGATATCCAAGAATACATCAAAGCATAGATCAAAGGCCTCCAAGAGGCAGACAACTATCGCACTGGTCTACACAGCAGTATAGGACCAGGACCAGTCCCTTTGAGGAGGCACGGCCGTTTCCCATGAAAGCTACCATCGGGCATGAGGGCCGGCAATACAACCTTGATTGCAAAGCTTGCTGTCTTTGGGGCCTTTGACTCCTGCAGGTCAGCAAAAGTCACCAGCAGATAGTTTTGTGTACACCAAGTTCCAATGCATGTTACCAGAGGTGGACAGAGGAGTGCCATGCTAGGAAACTTGTCAAGGCAGGCTAGGATGGTGTACGATCTGGTCAATACGGGTCACGGCGCCATGGCTAAACAGCATTTGACATAGCTGATCAGCAGTAGCTTTAGCTGAACTGCAGCAAACATAGCTGAAACATAGTACACATAGCTAAAGCATGCAGCAAACATGGCTCAGCAGCAGCTTAGCTAAAGCAGAGCTGATGAACAGCAACAGACATAGCAGCTAATCAGCAACAGACAGACACACTTGATCAGCAACAGATGCAGCTGCTTGTCAACGATAAGGCAAGAAACACAGTATGTGCCTCATCTGTCAGTGCACAGACCATGGTCTGTGTGCGGACTGAAGCCCATTAGTGGACAGCCAGCAGGCTTACCTGTATTGTTATAGCTCTCCATGGCTTGGCTACGCACAGAGCAGTTGCCGTAGCTTCACCAGGCAACAGCCCACACAAGACTACGTGACAGCTGTTAGTGCTGCTGTGATTGGTGTAGGCTGATCTTGCTGGTTCTCAGCTGGCACATCTTTGCCAGCTTCCTGCAGCTGCTTGACCAACCCTGTGAAGTTGTTGAGGTCACACCACAGGTGCTGCTGTAGCTGCCACTGGCTTCATGATTTGGTATGCCTGTGTGCATACCCAACCAAATCAAAACAAGTGGTCAAAACTGCCATAGCACTCACATTCAAACCTAGCAGATGAAAGCACTTGGAATGCTGCCTGGCGCCATGCACACACTGCTGTGCCACCAGCCATGTACTAGTCACAACGCATGCCCCACAGCATGCCGCACCCACTGCTCAATGGTACTGTATGTCGGCCTCATTCGTCATGCACTCACAATGCAACACTGCCAAAGTGGTAGCTGTAGAACACTGGACACTTAGACACACAGTGCCATGCGCCCTCTAGACGAGCACTCCCATGCACACCTTTGAAAGCTGCACACACTTCCTGGCATTCAGCACTTGCGTTATCAATGGCTGGCGGCTCTGAGCCTTTCTGCTCTGTTTCCGTTGGTGCTGCAAATGATTGGCAGCCCTGGATTCGTCCAGCTTCTGTCGTGCAAGCTGTTGTGACTGTTCTTCAGCTGCAAACGCCTGCATTGCCTGTGGGTTGCAGCGGGACAGATACCAGAGTTAGAACACTGAGGCAATGCCATGCACCTGAAGGTCAGGCGCGCTGTGCAGGCGTGCCGTGCAGCCTGGCTCGCCAATCAAACTCAGAATCGCCACTATCTTTGGCCCCGTTAGCTACCCCGCGGTGTCAGCACCGTCTGCAGCAGAAGCACTTGCTGCTGCTGCTGCAGGAGGAGTTGTGCCAGTGCTGCGGGTACGTTTACGCCCCAGCTCTGCTGCAACCACAGCTGCATCCAGGCCGCGCTTTACACTGTAAGCAAGTTGCTGCCGTTCTTTGCTGCAGCTGCCTGCTTGGCAGCAGGAGCTATGTCCTGGCCTGTCCTGCTGCTGTTCGCTGCTGAGGCATCTTTGGCACCTACTGCTGCTGTTGTGCCCTGGTTCGCTGCTGCTGCTGCCGCTGCTGCAGGTGCAGGTGCCACAACCAGTTCATATGAGCTGAGAGCCTGCTGAACTGCCCCAAGGGTCATTGTGAAGGACTCAGTGAAACTACAGCAGCTGGCTGTAGCTTGGCTAGTGCAGGACCACACATGCCTGGTGCGGTGTTGCAAGCACACAGGGTGGCTTGATCCTGGAGGACCATCTCTAACAACAGCTCAGTCCACACCAGTGTGTTGGCACATTCAGTGTGCGATCAGCACCAGTAACTTGCATGCAGTGTGTTGTGTCGGGGGTGAGCTAGGTATGTAAACACTGGGGCTAGCAATCTCCATCACGTGCCTAATAACTGCCTTTGATATGATGCCAGTTACGGGAAGTACGCCAGTGCAGTACAGTACAGTACAGCCACAAAAGACAAGCACTGTGACCGTATAGTAGACACTGCTTTCAGTCACTGAGTGCTAACCACTAAGCCCAGCGCTTGGCACCCCTGCCACAGCCCTTGGTACGCGAAGCATCTACTAAGCTTCCGGGGTGTGAACCCCCTTCGTCGCGACATGCTACGAAGCCCCCTCCGGCGCTACTAAGGGTCTAGGTTCGCATACTAAGGGGGTTGCCCGTGTAGTGACCGTTCACGAAGCAGGGAATTGGTACTCGCAGCGGTTTGGAAGCCCGGCTCCCGGGTGCTGTTGAAACATGTAATGTTGTAAACGGTCTGCTTGCCGTGGGCTAGCAGTAACTTACCGCATTTTGGCTGCTTCGTCAGCGATACCAACTAGCGCTGAGTCTGGGGCTAATGAAACTCATGATCGCGGCATAGGGTATAGAGGGATTCAGTCACTACTGGCAAAGCTGATACACTGACAATGTTGACAACCGCTGGAAGCAGTTACGGTGCACCATTGCCCTCGGTGCAATAACTCAGGCCGACTAAAACAACACTGCGCCGCACTGAGTATGGGGAGTTGGCTCATCCTGCTGCGGCAAGCCCAGCGCTGGGCTAGCCAAGCCCGGACGATATAACTAATTAGCAGTCTAGAGTCAGATCTGTTCCCACGGATAACACACAGGCGTGTCTCATCCCAACTTGGTGATGAGATAGCTGACCCAGCGGCGCCCCCATCCATCCACTTTTCCAGGAGGTCCAAACAATCAGGATGCTGGCTTAGGCCTGGCGAAGCATAGACTGCCTATAAATGTCCACCAATGCTGGTGCAACATCGCCTACTCCCTAACATGATAGATGACCCTATGGCATCCCCAATCATCCACTATTGGCTGGTCATGCAGCAATACATACTGGCAAAAGCCTCCAGCTGGCTAAGCATCAGTCAGCCATAACAATACGGCCATCGGCCCCGCGCCTGATGGTTCACAGGCGGATCTTGAACAACTATCATCTTCATCCTACTTACGACAAGGGTGCTGGTCATGTAGCACTGGCTGAGCATTACCGGGTGTCTGCATTCTGTGCCCAACCGTACCCAGCACAGTAGCACACTTTCAGCCCAACGTGATAGCTGATCCAATCGCATCCCCATTCATCCACTTCCTGAGGAAGTCTGGGCACGTTGGATGTTGCTCTAAGCCTTGAGTGAGCTCAGATTTAGCTACTCGCAGCTGCACTGGAAGGTACCGCTGCATCATGCCTTTGCTGCCAGGCCTGCAGCAAGAAACAATGCGCATATATTGATTGTATTCACATGTAACCTTGCCTCAATAACAGATCATCGTGCAGTTGAGTAAGCTGGTCCCATGAGCGCTGCCAACAGAGTTTGGTGCCATGACAAGTGTTCACTTGCAGGTGGTGTGAAAATTAACAGGACACATCTAAGCACTGAGTTCAAGAGCAGACTCGTATAGAAGCATCACAGGGGATGTACATGGCATGTTACTGTCACACTCGCCGTGAATGCCACCCCTGGTCCAGTATATCCCTGAAGGACTGCCACACAACTCGCTTGCATCAGAGTTGTTCAACTAATATGTTGTATTCTAGGTAATTCAACTGTTGTCTGCTGTTATAGCAGAATAGTACAGAAGCATCTAGGTACAAACGTGGTCACAACCGTTGCAGTCATACCTGCTTGCCGTGAATGCCACGAGTCCCTGGTCCAATAAGTCCTTGAACGCCTGCCATGCTTTGTGTTTGTTCCACATGTGGCCCAGCTGCATCTGCCGAATGCTCATGAACTGATCTAGAAGCATCTGCAGCAGCAAGACAGCACAGGCAGCTGCCATTGAACATGACATGAGAGATTATCGTCGTTCACAATCATTTGAGGGGTTCCAGTGGTCTACCCTTGTTGCAAATAGGATGCAAAAAACATATGTTTTCAGTCGCCCCTGTGAAACACCGGGTGCGGGCTGATGGCCGATGGCCGTATGCCTATGGCTGCTCTGAACTGATCTAGAAGCATCTGCAGCAGCAGACAGCACAGACAGCTGCCAATGAACCAGAGGATGAGATAACCATGACACAGGATGCTTGCGGTGCTGAATTAGACTGAGTCAGACAAGCTGAGACTTGAAAGCTTTGCAGCGCACAGTGCATAATCAGCAGTTCCACCAACAAGCCTCTGAACTGCACAAGACACTTGAACACCTCAGACTTGAACACCCGTGATAATTAGCTTCCATGCGTTGTGCCGCCACAAGGAGACTGAACTGTGACTGGGATAGTTACAACAGTGCTAGAATTTGCGAGTGACCTTTGACTGAAGCCAAATCTCAAACACAAACAATCAGATATAGCCTGTTGTCAAAACAAACATACTCTGTGTCTGCTCTGGTGATTGAATAATGTCTGCACTTCAGGTTGAATACTGCCGGTCCACAGTCTCCTGAATGTTACGCTGCCACAACGAAGCAAAGCTCCAGGGCACACACACCCCAGCAATGCTGCCGTATGCATTTGCAGCAGAAGCTGGCTCCAATGCGCAACAAACAGGACTGCAGACTGTTTGCTACCAAGCGGTGTATGAAACCAGGTCCCAAAACCAAGCATATGGCTCGTACCTCAAAGTTGAATACGGCTGATCCTCGGTCTTCTAACCGTTGTGCCGCCACAAGCAGACAGAGCTCCAGCACAGAGAGACCCAGCAGTGCTGTGACCTGCAGTGGATAAACCAAGCAGCAAGAGGTTGGCCAGGCACAAGCCAGCACCCTGCTGGTTGAAGGGCTGGAAGTGGGTCCTGGGGTGGGGCAAGACTGATGGTTCCAAAGAGGAGCCTAATGAGCTATGGTGGGCAGCTTGATGCCCCCCACAACCCAAACAACGGCTGACAGCCATAACACTGGCCGACTCAGCCCACTGTTGGTGAGGCAATGCGTGGAGGCAACGATTACTGAGCAACCAAGCCACAAGCTTAAAATGACAGGACATGAACAGGAGACGTCAGCACTCTATCCACCAGAACAACATGGTACATCGACTCACGCCATGATACTCACACTGCTATTGTGACTGCTCATGTAGCGTTTTGATACGACTCGAAGATGGCTCGGTTGCAAAATCCCTGTCTGCTGACATCAGGCATAAGGCAGCAACCACAGGCGGAAAGCTTGAGATACAATATCATCATCAGTATCATTATCGTCCTCGTCATCAGCACAAAACACGATAAATATGCACAGATGGCCAGATGCTACGAACTCCACACCAGGTCACTCACTCTGCTATTGTGGCTGCTCATGTAGTATTTGAGTGCTGCTTGTAGATGTTCCGGTTGCAAAGGTCCTATCTGTTGACCTCCTGACGCCTCCCATATGGAAAGGCAGTTCATGGCTATCACACCAAGCTCACGGGGGCTGGCACCTACTGACGCAACCTCTTGCAAAGCAGCCTGCAGTAGCATCATCATCATCATCATCAGCAGCAGCAGCAGCAGCAGGTCAAGATACATTAGTCACAAGTCCCAACGCGCAAACAATATTGTCAGTCAGTTTTAGGTTGCAAATGTCCTATCTGTTGACCTCCTGACGCCTCCCTTATGAACAGGCAGTCCATGGCTATCACACCAAGCTCACGGGGGCTGGCACCTACTGAAGCAGCCTCTTGCAAAGCAGCCTGCAGCAGCAGCAGCACCACCCGCAGCAATGCTAGTCATTGGCGAAGGTGTATCTCAAGCTCAACTTGGGGTTCGTCCAGCGCCTTGTGCACGCAGCTGTTGTGCTGCTGACTGTGGTTAAGGGTGAAAGGTTACTCGATAGCGGCAACACTACAAATGATTCATAATTATGACTGATCCACAAGGCAGCCACACAGGCAGCAAATCATCATTTATCAACCCAACAAGGAGGGTCCCTTGGACAATCATACCTTGACTTGTGGGATGTTCAGCGCCTTGTGCACGCAGCTGTTGTGCTGCTGGGTCCTATTTGCAGGGAAGAAGTCGCTTGGCAGCAGCAGCAGTGATGACAGTACAGCAGCAGCAGAGTCCTCTCCATCCTGCGGCACACACGCAGACAAAAGCCTGACGATGACGTAAGGCATTATCACGGGTGTTCACTGACTGGGTCTCCTGCCCCAAAATCTACCTCCGGCGCCGCTGATATCAACTGAGTTCACATCCGTTATGGGCTTCTGAAGTGTTACTTTCTTATTTTTGTAAAGCATCAGGTAGGTGTTATACATAAAACAAGGAGTGTAAGAACCAAACAGTGAGCTGTTAAGTCTGCAGTAGACGCATCTGCCGATGGAGAACTGTTCTATTAGCCTGGCTTGTAACATAATGGCGAAAGACATCAGCAGTCAGGAAAGCTGCAGCCTGGCACACTTCTTCTGAGAGAGGCCAATTACATGTGGCTACCCAACAAGTGTGCTGGGTAACACTTTGGAGCATGCTATGTGGAGATTGGAGTCTGAAAGGCTGTGGTGCTGCTGTGACTTAGGACCAGAGGCCTATGTCGCTTGTGACCCATGTGATTTAACGACCTATGAACAGGTCACTGCATGCATTTGTAGGTACACCACCAAGCAACTTGGCAAATCTGCAATCAAAGTCATGAGACATGAATAGCGCGAGCTTCGAACTCTTCAGTGGCCCTGAAACAACAGCAGCAGCTACCCATTCACCTTGTGGGCCGCAAGGCCTGGCAGGAACACCTTGCGGTTGCTGAATCGCGACCGCACACGCTTTTCCATCATATCTTGGACATCAAAGTGGCAGCTGACGCCTAGGACAACAGCCTGTGTAGTCAGTGCACCAGGATCAGCACAGCAGTTTGCACAAAATTAGCAGTCTGTACAACTGACTACTGAGTACCAAGTTGGAGATAGGTATTGTATTACTCGCACAAGGAGTGTATTACGTACAGTAGTTGCTTGTGGATCAGGTTGTCACGGCAGCAACATAAGAGACGACTGCTGCTCCTGCAGCTGGATGGTGACTGCTGCAACCCAGCACAACTGAGTTGAGCCGGACTCTGGGCAGGCTTGTATAGGGCAGTTGCCGCAGAACAACGTTATGCCAACTTGCAAGATGTGCTGAGCTGCAAATCACTACTAGGTAGCACTGGTGTCGTGAGCCACAGCTAACACAGGCATTCAGCAAGAAAGGGTGCTGCACTTGCCTGTACTTGGCTGTGTTGTAAAGCATCCAGTACGTTGTATAGTAGCGTCTGTTTCGAAGCTTTCATGAAGGCTTCTAGCTGATCAATCACAAACACTACTGTTTTGAAAGCCCTGCAAGCAGCAGACAGCACCAGATGCCAGGTCAGCCGGCACTGAATGGTGCTGCTGCGGTGCACTGCACTACAATGTTGTAATGCAGTGCACCTGATCCCTGGTTGTGGCTGTGCAAGATTGGTTGATTGCAAGGGCCAAATTTTCGTGACAAGTCCAATGTAGCTGTCGATTGACTAGATTCTCTGCTGCTGTTTGTCACACCCCAACCCTCGCATGCATATCAATTTCATCCAACCTACGCACCTTTGCAGCTCTGAGAGCACCTGCTTGAAGAAAGCCAGGTTGTCATCAAATGTTGCGCTTTGACTGTACTGTATGTTGAACGTTCTGCAGGACATAGAACACAGCATGTATGTGACATGCATGAATGCTTGGATACAGACTCGGCAGTGCGTAACAGATGGTTGGAAGTCAGAAGTACACCGGGGGGATGACCCCTATGCATGGCATATCAGCTTCACCAGTGCATACTTTTTTTGCTGCTTTGGCTCGGCAACTTCTACACGGTGGGGAGCCAGTCAAGGAGATGATACGAGGCAGAACAGCCAGATTGTAGAATGTGATTCATACGTGCTAGCCAAACCCTGCATCCATACACAGTGGTGCTCTGCTACGCAGTAGTGGTAACCATTGCGTAGAGACGTCTGCACAAAGTGCTGCTGTGCGTGCCTCTGCACTGCTGATGTTGTCTACAGGAACAGATGCAACTGCACACAAACCCAGCCACCTTTTTCTGATGGGTGGCTGATGGGCTGTTACTTATAAGCGCACCTGCAAAGCTGATGCGCTATCTCCTGGAACGCTATCCGCTCTTCACAGTGCAGGACACCGCTAAGACGTACAACACCTAAGGTTGGGTTTGCTGCATCCTGGTTGTGCTGTGACCTGGCGCTGCGCAGGACGCGCTCCAGAACCTGCAGAACCCGCAAGCACGCGATTGAACAGTTCATTACGCTACGATACACCGCTGTAGCGCCATATGCTGCATCCGGGCTGTTGCTGTGTGTTCAATGAGCAGTAGCATAGATGGCCAGCTAGGTGCTACTTTCATGCACGCACCAGGCTCTTGCCGATGCCAGGCTCTCCTATTACTAGTAAGGAAGCATTTTGCTTCAGCTGCACCGCGTTGCTCAACACCGTGAGCAAATCGTCGTGCACTTTCTGCAGCGATGGCCTGAGCTTGAGAGTTGCTGCCTGCGGGGACTGGTTGTCCACCAGCCTACTAACTAGGTACGAGACAGCCCTCTCACGGAAGTCTACTGGCCCGGTATCACGCTGGTGGTCATGGTGCGTGTCTGCAGAACGCTGCTGTCTTAAAGGACTCAGCATGCTACTGCTGCTTCAGCTTGCGAGGGCCACGCTGACGCGCTGGACGGAACGCGCCTCACAAGTCGCTGATGTCCGGCTTTGTAGTTGTATACGCGAAGAAGCAACGGTAGCGCACGTCTGTACAAGAAAGCGAAACAGATCTGAGGGATCGAAGACGCACCAGCTCAGAATACGCCTAAAAGTCAGTTTACAAATGTGCGTAGCGAGCACGGTGAGCTTCCTACGCCTTATCCGGATGGCGTGATTTGAATCGTAACTGTCAGGCGCCAAACGCAGCAACCGCCTCAGCCTGCATAGCTATCCATTGAGATGCCTTAGGTTGCAGAGTATAACCTTGCTGCTGGTAATACAAGTGCCGTCGGGAGTGGGAGCGCAGACAGTCGCACAGGCTAAGATGCTGGCTACAGCCATATGCATCATGCTCACCAAGAAGTCCTCTGATGAGAATGGCGAGCGCATCCACGGCATTCGCAACACAGTTCAGGGCCTGAAATGCAATGACTGCTTCACGTTGCAGCTGGCTTTCGAGCCAGGCCAATCACAGGTGATTTCAAAGCCGACCTCCTGCAGCTATCAGCATATGCAGCGAAGTACTGGCCTGTAGCAAGCCACAATGCAAGCCGTAAGCCTCAGATAGACACCCCCCCCCCCCCCCCCGCAGCATGCAGCTGACCAAAAATCGCTGCTGCCACAACATGGGCCAACTGAAAAGCGCTGCAGCCGGCTGCAACCACTGGGAATTCTGCAGACCAACCGCTACAGCTTGTAAACCTCGATCCTGGCAGACTCTATCTGCCCAGTCGTACTCTTGTATCTCAGCAGCCACCGCGTAACGTACTCTGCCTTGTTATTTCTCCTGTCCGGGACAATAGCCCCAGCCTCAACAACAACTGGCTTCCCGGCTTTCACATAAGTCCCCACGTCCTGTGGCACTTTGGAATAGCCGCCGCTGCTGTACCAGGACTCTAGGCTATCCCCGCTGCTCCTGTAAGTGCAGCTGTCGATCGTCCTGCGTTGGAGTTGCAAGTTATCATCGTATGTAAACTCGATGGCAGACCCCGGAAGTCCTTGATGTTCTGCCATGAAGGCATCAATGCTATTTGGCAACCTGCATGGCAATCAATCAGCAAACAAACTTTTTGTCAATGCAGCCAACCTGCAGGACATTTCAACGCTCTTGATAGCGCTCATAAGCGTTACAGCGGGCCCATTTGAGCCCTCGGTGAATCTGGATTCAGGTGCCATGCATCCAGGCTAGCGGGCGCCCACTCATGCCTGAACACAGACCTGCTAACAGGCTGTCTCAATCAGATGTGACATAATCTACCACCATGTACGACATGAATGAGTATGTCTTGTATGGCCCACCAGTAACCTGCTGGCCTGCTTACACTTGTTTCATTAAATTCGGCTTGCGAGCTCTATGCTTCAAATCAGACTGACCCCTTCCTTTGCTGCCTGCCACTTGACACATGCCCCCCTGACAACTAACGTGATCTACTTGAACAGAGTCTCTTCTACAGCTCGTATGCCCTGTCTGTGTTCCTCAACTCGGACAAGTACCTCGCGCTAGATGCGGCCAGACTGCATGAGCCTCATGCAGTGGGGCGTCTGCCGGCTCGTGGCCAAGCGCTGCTTGCAAGCTTTGCAGGTGGGCTGAGGCTGGCTGACACCCCCTTAGCACCTAGCTGTGGCTTCACTTTATATGTCTCAGCAGGCTGTACAAGCAGTACGGCCTGCTAAGACATCCAAAGCGAAGCCACTGGCAGGGGGTATCAGCAAGCCTCAGCCCTTACCAACCTTTTTGCCACCACATGCATTGCAAAACCCAGGACTAAACAGCGGACTAAACAGCCAACTCATAGCCTATTCTGTTTTGAGTGGTGGTGGAGAGTACATCACATTTGGCGGGCTATTTACTGTCGCCTCAGTTGCATTGCAATAATGGAACTGCTTGTAGATGTGGTCGTGAAACTGGTTGTAAACAGTTATCCTCGGCACTAGCCAGCGAGCCGGCGAATGACTCTTGAGGTAGCATGCCTTGTGATTGCAAAATTACGGGCGCCCCGGGCAGAATCCGTAATACGCACAATTGATGGTATCAATTCGCAGCTCATACTTACTCCAGGGGGGTCAGCAACTCTAGCTTGTGGGCTCCAGGCTTCAAAATACACTGAACCCTATATGTTCTGCCTGCTGGTTGACACAGGCTCCCCTGACCGGCCACAACCACCATGACGTATGTTTGCCAACCTTTTGCCAAGGCATGCATTTTTGCCAAACTCCAATATCGTCAGCAGACTAAACAGCCAACAACTCAAAGCCTGTGAGATCAGGCTGCTCATACTTACTTCAGGGGGTCGACAACTCCGGCTTGTGGGCTCCAGACTTCAAAACACACTGAACCCTAAATGTAGCGCCCGCCGGTCGACACAATGTAATCGTGCCAACACATGCTTCAGAATCCCAAATCAAACAGCGATGTTTGGATTTTTGGCAGTAGAAAAATCCGCCACATCACACTTGGTGGCTTATCAACTGTCGCATCTTTTGGTTGGCAATAATGAAACACACAATATGAACACACAATATGTGATGACACGCCGCCATACATACTTCAGGGGGGTAATCAAATATGGCTTGTGGGCTCCAGGCTTCAAAATCCACTGAGCCCTACATGTACTGCCGGTTGAACACAGGCTCCCCTGATCGGCCACAACCACCATAATGTACTGTTGCCAACCTTTTGCCAAGACATGCATTTCGGCCAAAATCCAGTAATGTCAGCAGATTAAACAGCCAACAACTCAAAGCCTGTGATATCAGGCTGCTCATACTTACTTCAGGGGGGTCAATAACTCCGGCTTGTGCACTCCAGGCTTCAAGGAAGACTGAACCCTGCATTTACTGCCTGCCGGTCGACACAATCTAATCTTGCCAACCTGTTGCCAAAATCTTGCCAACACATGCATTGAAACCCAATATCAAACTGCCGGTGTTCTGCTTTTTCCAGCTGTGGAGATACCACCACACCACACTTGGGTGGGTTATTCACTGTAGCCTCTCTCTCGTGTCGCAAACACAAAACACACAACTACAACTCCAAACCGTAGACCCTAGACCCCAGACCCTAAACTGGTGATACCCCGCGGCTCATGCACTCACTTCAGGGGGGTCAGCAACTACGGCTTGTGCACTCCAGGCTTCATACCAGACTCCATATCCCTGCACTTACTGCCTGCCGGTTGACACAGGCTCCCCTGACAGACCACAGCTAAAACAATATACTTTTGCCAACCTTTTGCCAAGACATGCATTTTTGCCAAACTCCAATATCGTCAGCAGACTAAACAGCCAACGACTCAAAGCCTGTGATATCAGGCTGCTCATGCTTACTTCAAGGGGGTGAGTAACTCCGGCTTGTGCACTCCAGGCTTCATACCAGAGTCCATATCCCCGAACTCCACTATGCCCATGCTTGTATGGTGAACATGTTGCAGGGTGTTATCGGGCTTGTACTGAATGTTAAAACCCCAGCGATGACCAACACCAGGAGTTGCTGAGGGGTGCTGCATGCACAACGATCCAAAGCAGACACAGATCAATCTTTTTGTATGTGATACTGATGACATGATTGTGAAACAACAACACAATTTAGAAAGGTTGTATCGGGTGTTATCAGGCTTGTACTGAGTGTGTTAAAACCCCAGTAATAGCCCACAACAGGAGTTTTCACCGGGTGCTGCGTGAACAGAAAACAAGCACAGCAGACGCAGATCACAATGAATTGGTATGTCATGCTCACTGAGTAAAACATGACGTTTTACATGACATTTCATAAACAGGGGGTGTTGGGTGTTGTCAGGCTTGTACTGAATGTTAAAACCCCAGCGATGACCCACACCAGGAGTTGCTGAGGGGTGCTGCAATCACAGCAGACGCAGGTCAATTCATTGGTATGTCATACTTATGATGGTTATAACTATGAAAAAAAAACACGTTATAGAAGGGGGGGCATTGGGTGTTATCAGGCTTGTACTGAATGTTGAACCCCAGCGATGACCCACACCAGGAGTTGCCGCGCGGTGCTGCGAGCAAATAGCAGAACACAAAACTTACACACGTTGTTTGTGCCTGCCCATACAGAATCACCTGTACAGACAATCTGGGAATGGATTGCATGCTTGTTGTGATGCTGCGTACCAACCTGCTGCTGCTGCTGCTGCTGCTGTTTCATTGCATAGTCAGTATTAAATAGTAGTCATCTCTTGCTCAAGACGATGTATAACTCACCCCACAAAGTTGGACAAATAATCGGCACCATCTTCCAAGCTGTTTGCCAATCTGCCGCCGCTGCTGCTGCTGCTGCTGCTGCTGCTTTCATGTTACATATAAAGATATAATTCATGTGAAAAACCAATACCGTTCTCTCTTTTTCCACTTTGTTTGACTGTATCATATCCCTAAATTATATCAGCTAATCCGCAATTATCCCCCCCGCCCAGGCCCACCTTCACATACAAGTTGGCAACAAACGGCATTTTGGGGCCGCCAACTGACCCACCCTGCTGCTGCTGCTGCTGCTGCTGACCAAAGAGCTCCTGGGGCAGGTATGCCGCCACCATTGCAAATCCGTGGCCGTTGCCCGCCAACAGCCGCATACTAGCAGCTGGACTATCTGGTACTTCGCTCGCTGATGGTAATCGGGGCTGCAAGATTAGCACATTTGCAGCAATGCAGATACACAAACATGTTAACATGTTCAACGTTATATGACGTTCGAGCTCCTGCTTTAGATCTTCCACAATCAATGCAGATTTCTATCTACATCGCTGGCCCAGAAACACATGCACATCTCACAATCAGGGAGAGCTAGACTATAATAATAAACAACCTTCACAATTGAGGCTTCAACAACGCATACATACCTGCATGAATTCATCTGTGACTTTGAAAGTGTTTGTTGACCGCCTTTCAGTCGCCGCGGTTGCCTGCTTGTTATTTACGACATTGACCATTGTTATTGGTGTGGCATCGTCAGCCAATAACACGTGGCCGGTCAGTGCCGTGTCGACGTCTTCACCGGGCGGCGACCCAGGCTGCAACAAAAAAGTAACAGACACGAGTATGTTATGTCCCGTTTATGATGATGGCCATCTGTGCTGCCTGAAATCGCAAGTGTGATCGTATATGTTTACTCCCTGTCTAAAAATGCTGTGATATAAGTTACGAGAGCTGCAGGGTCAAAAATGAGTTCTGGCTTTTCAACCGCCGACAACCCCCGCGCCGCTTTCAGCACATTGACCATTCAGATCTGCCATAAGTGGCTGCTCTCAGGGTACACAATGCTTTTAGGACCATTGACTGTGATTGAGCTTACATGATCAACATAAATCATGTGACAAACATACAATGCATATCATTGCTGGTATTTTTCATCGCATTATGGTAATCAATTTGAGGGTGCTGACACCCAACAGACCATGTCAGGGGTATCCTGCACCTAGCGCTCCAATGTAGCACTACACATCTGCAAGAGCAAACGCATTTACAACAATGCGATGCAGCAGGTTTCAATTGGTTTCCTATCCGGTGTGGAGAGTACCATCTAGATGGTGAGGTATCCACTGTAACTTCTCTCTTTCTTGACAGCAGTTGGCATTGTACTTGCCATTCTGACACCAGACCTCACAATCCAAAGGTTTCAATCACCAATCTGGAAGACATAAAGCACTTCCCCGCTGCCAATCAGTTCCCCTTTGTTTGTCCAGCTGCTGCTGCTGCCCAATGCACAGCCAATGAAGTGCCTTCCGATACCAGTAAACAGACACACCAGCCATGTGGCGCCTCATACAACATCATATGCATATTCAATAATGCCATATAGCAGTTAGCATAGTTCTTTGCCGTACTAACAGCGCATTGAAATTACACAAGCACTCATCTACAATACACAAAACCTGATTCTGAAGGTCTATTTGACAAACCTGGAACACGTACAGCACTTGCCCCTGCCGATCAGTTCCCCCTCTGTTTTTCTAGGTGCTGCTGCTGCTCAACGCAAAGCCAATGAAGTGCCTTCCAGTACCAGTGAAACAGGCCACCCAGCCGTGTGGTGCTCATAAAACAGCATGAGCATACCTATTAATGCCATACAGCACTTAGCATGGACCTTGGTCATGCTAACAACGCATTCAAATCATACAAACACTCGTCTATAACACACTCAACCTTGTTTTGAAGGTTTATAGACCAACCTGGAACACATACAGCACTTCCCCGCTGCCAATCAGTTCTCCCTTTGTTTGTCCAGGTGCTGCTGCCGCCCAGCGTTCCCAGCGGCCAGCCTGAGATATCGTCCTGCATGAGGGCAGCAGCAGCAGCAGCAGCAGTGAGTTCATAGCAGCAGCAGTAGCAGCAGCAGCACTGCAGGATGGGAGGGGCTGAAACCTCACCAAGATCGGACACCATAGATAGAACACAAGTCCCCAATAGAAAATACCAATGCCATTTAGACATCTACTATCTTTGAACATATCAGCCATAGCAGGACACTGCAGAGTGTTTCATGGCCACTGATGATGGGATGGACTGCGATATGTGTGTGCCATGTGACACAATATACTGATGTTTGCGTATATAACAGAAGTCTGACGATGTATAAGCACATACATGGGACATGCATGTCAAAAAGTGAACAAAACGTGCTGCAGAAGCTCACCCCTCTCTTGAGGAAATCATGTTGAGCTGCGCCGCATTGAAGGTGTCTTGCGCCGTTACAGCCTCGCTTGTAACAACTTGCACCGCTGACTCTGTATCTGCCTCGACAAAGCCGGGCTTCAATACATGTGTAACAGTTCGCGGGGTTTCGGCCATCAGGGTTTTGTTACAATACGATTTAGCCGGGTTTAGTGCGGTGGCTGGGGATCTGGTGTTGATGGGTTTAGCAAAGGGGCTGGGAAGGACTGTAAACCCTGCCTGGGAAGTGCTGTGAACAGGACCTGTCCAAAAGGTCGCAGGAGACAATGATGCCAAGCATACGTTTAGTGAAACGTGGCTAGAGGCTAGAGCGCTAGGCGGATTGATGTTAGAGAGCTACAACCAGGGAAGCTCTTCAGGTCCAGGTCGCAGACGATGATATTCAGCAAATCCTTGGTCAAAAAGGGCATTGCAAGCTGGCGTAGAGCATTAGCGTCTGAGGCTCGGATGACAAAGCTGACTCAGAAGTGACCCAAAAACAGCTGGGAACTTCA
>NSMO01001325.1:0-10071 GCA_002588565.1 Coelastrella sp. UTEX B 3026
AATCGCGGCAAGCCGAAAGACCTACAATCCTCCAACGGTGGGTTGGTCTGACCGAGATCGGTCAACGAAGTAGTTACTTCGCAATGAGCATCGTACTGCGCTCACTAAAACCTTAGGCATCAGAATTCGTGGGTAGTGCAGCACGCGCCACGCGTCGTCGCTTATGCCACTGTAACTTCACGCTGTTGACGAACGTCCGATGTTTCCGAAATTCAGGCACCGTACACGCGCCAAAGGTCCACGCGTACAATAGTTATGCTCAGCTGTACACAAAAACAGAGTTGGTCCAGAAATGCACCCCTGGCCAGTCGCGAACTGCCAGAACGGTGCGAAACCCAGGCAAAACCCTCTGCAGCTTGATTCACGCTTCTGGCATACAAACGCGAAAGACACGCAACAATACATCGCTCTGGCGTCACGCGAGAACTTGCAACCCGCTCAGTGGCTCGATCCGCGGTGAGACACACGCGAACTTTAGCGCGTATAACGCATGACCCTTGGCTGGTCAACACCGCATGATCTGTCCCCGTCTGCCTTATAACAGAAGCAAAACTTCATAATAGTTTCTGAACATGATGAATAACAAACGGGAAATGATGCCTGGCGGCTGTGTGTGAAAGTCACATTGCACGTTACTACGGAGCTGTTGTCATCACATGTAATTCCTTGATGCAGTTGGCGGCTTGAAAGGTGCAGTGGGCGTTGATGTGTCAGAGCCTGTCACCATGATCAGCTCAAGCTTTTTGGGTGGCGACACCCCCCTGCATGGCACTGCAGCTTTGCCAGCGCATCCATCTTGTTGCATTGGCTCCGTTACTTTTACATGTAGCGCTGACAGCTGCTAGAGCGGCGGCAGTAGCTTGCACTGAAGATATACATGTGCGCTACCCACCAGCCATAGCTGTACCAGCCACTGAGTATACTCATACGTACGGCCATCGGCTCCGCGCCCCATTTCAGAGGCGGAAACAACAGCACCTAAAGCAGTGATTCTATCACTGCCAGCTTGCACCCAAGATGTCACATTACATAGCCCCAGTATGAGGTGAATCAACACCCTCAGTACTCTACAGACTATACACTTACTCTGCGAGTGCTGCAAAGATTAAAACAGTTTATGCTTCATCACATCGTGCGCCAACACTGCTTACAATGGTTTTCAATGTTGTTAGAATTCCATAACCCTTTTGGCTCCTGAGACTATGCAACATCTGCATGCACATAATCAGTGAAGAAGAACAACTGCCTAAACTGATTCAGGCCTCGATGCACTGCTGCGAACACTGCTGCTGCTACTGCTGCTCCGGCAACGTTTGGTGACAGCAACGAAACACCAGACGCTGCTGATACTCCTGCTACTAGTAGCGCTGCTGCCGCTGCTGCCCAGGTCACTGGTAGTGCCATGTCTATCCGCTTCAGGGCCTGCAGAACAAACACAGCAGTCCAGCAACACCAACACGTCTCGATTCAAGTGATGTGTCAGCAAGGTATGTGTCGGCATACAGACAGGCAGCAAGAACCTATCGGGTGTGCAAGTGGGCATGAGCTGACTGGTCAAACACAACACGCAAAGGCTCTGGGTGTTGTTGTGTATCCGCCTCTGACATGGGGCGCAGCCATAGAGCTATGGCTGGTGGGTAGCTCGTATACAACTCACGGAAGCTGATTACGATGGATAGGGGCATTATCTGCAAAGAGAACATGAAGTGTCGCCTGTCTTATACACCCATCTCTTCAGCACGACTCAAATATCTGCAACCTTTGCATGACATCAAGCTGTAGGGCCAGGCCCATCCTGGGCTCGAATGAGGCTCATTCTGTACAACTGCTAAAATCACTATTGCCCACGCTATACCACATACACAGGGTACTGGAGCCCAAAATAAACCCCAACCCCAACCCAAGCCCATCTTACCTTCATACAGTCGGGGCAATGCTTCGTATGCTGATGGTATCGATCCAATGTTTCTCTTCTGTCCATCAACGGTGGCAGATCGTCCAATGTTTTTGGCAACAGCGGCATACTGCTGCCGTACTTTGTGATCCAGCTGCGCCAGGCTGNNAGAGCATCGCTGCAAGGCAGCTGATGCATCAGTTGTTGCCAGTGAGAAAATGGACGCTGGACATCGGCCTTGCCGTCTGAGGGTGATGTAGACCCCTCTTTCTCAAGCATGCACAGAGCACTCAATCCGAGAAGAAGAATGATATATGACCGGCAGATCAGTACCTAGGTAGTGGGATTTGCCAGCCCAACCCTAAACCCCTCAATAAGCTGACTCATCAGCATAGTCAGCACATGCCATGTACTAGAACATGTACGTACCCTTCCCACCAGCCATAGCTCTATGCCATTGGCCCCGCGCCCCATTTTAGAGACGTACACCACACCTCGCAAAGCATTGACTCTGCCACTGCCATCATTGTTTCAGAGATGCATGCAAACCCCAGGCATCCATTATCATACCAGAACCCGTAGGATGTGGTTGTCACATTCAAACAACACCCAACGCAGGGATCCTATCACTGCAATAATTGGTCGTGCCGTGTCCAAATCAGCACGAACAGCACAAAATGAGGTTACTCAGCACAGCTCGGCATGTGCGTACCTGAACATGCAGAATGTGGTTGTCACCGTCAAGGACTTTGTTGCGCATCAGCACATGCTCCAGCACCCGATTGCCCTCAACCAACTCCATAACCTGCAGCAGCAGCAGCAGCAGCAGTAGTACACAATCATAAGCAGGTACCAATCAACACATGCTCCAGCACCCGAGTGCCCTCAACCAGCTCCATAACCTGCAGCAGCAGCGGCAGCAGTAGTACACAATCATAAGCAGATATCAATCAACACATGCTCCAGCACCCGATTGCCCTCTACCAGCTCCATAACCTGCAGCAGCAGCGGCAGCAGTACAATGTCATAAGCAGGTACTAATCAACACATGCTCCAGCAACCGATTGCCCTCTACCAGCTCCATAACCTGCAGCAGCAGCGGCAGCAGTACAATGTCATAAGCAGGTACTAATCAACACATGCTCCAGCAACCGATTGCCCTCTACCAGCTCCATAACCTGCAGCAGCAGCGGCAGCAGTACAATGTCATAAGCAGGTACTAATCAACACATGCTCCAGCAACCGATTGCCCTCTACCAGCTCCATAACCTGCAGCAGCAGCGGCAGCAGTACAATGTCATAAGCAGGTACTAATCAACACATGCTCCAGCAACCGATTGCCCTCTACCAGCTCCATAACCTGCAGCAGCAGCGGCAGCAGTACAATGTCATAAGCAGGTACTAATCAACACATGCTCCAGCGACCGATTGCCCTCTACCAGCTCCATAACCTGCAGCAGCAGCAGTAGTACACACTCGTAAGCAGGTACTCAGGCGGTGCAAGGACACAGCCATCCACAAGTACCAGCTATTTGCTCAAGCAGGCGATCATTGACAGAGCAGACTCTCTTTGAAGATGCTATTTCTCACACTGATGTATGTGCTGACTGTGGAAGTTGGGGCAGCAATCACAAGTCATCAAGGGAGTAGGGTTTAGGGTTTAGGTTTTAGGGTCATCAAGGGAGTAATTGCAAACCCGCCATCCCACCTTAGATAACAGACCCATACGCCCTGGTCGTCTTGTAGCACTTGAGAAACATCCGTAGAGCAGACTCTCTCCAAGACGCTGTCTTTTTCAACTGATGTATGTGCTGGCTAAAAGTTCTGGGGCTGCACTCACGAGCCACTGTATCAATTACAACAGGTCATCCCACCTTGGCCATAGAGCTATGGCTGGTGAGAAGCTATACATTTAAACGACAGCTGTCTGGGTTGGGGGTTTGGCCTGTGGGCTGTGCTTATCATGTGTTGTGGCTGGGGCTTCGCACAATGTAACACGTTCGATTCTGTGCCAAGGCAACAATCATATAAACATACATATATTCCTTATCCCACCCTAAGCACTAGACCCATGAGTCCTGGTCGTCTTGTGTAGCTTTTCTTGTTCTTGATGAACCTTGTGATCATCCTGCACCAGCCCTTCTCTGTGGGAACAATGTACACGGCCATCACACGACCAAACACGGGGAAATCATACCTGCAGCAAACAACAGCAAAAGCAGCGACAGATCCAGTGTTAGCGGTTAAGCCGATATGATTCTCTACCTTACTGGATCTACTGACATCTTTGGAAACAATGTACACGGCCATCACACGACCAAACACAGGGAAATCATACCTGCAGTAGTTAACAGCAAAAGCAGCGGCGAGATCCAGTGTTAGCAATTAAGCCGATATGATTCTCTACCTTACTGGATCTACTGACATCCTTGGGAACAATGTACACCGCCATCACACGACCAAACACAGGGAAATCATACCTGCAGTAGTCAACAGCAAAAGCAGCGGCGAGATCTAGAGTTCAAGCAGGTATTCCCCTTGGGATACGGTTCCTCAAAGCCGGTATGCTTTTGACCAAACACAGGGAACTCGTACCTGCAGCAAATACCAGCAGGAGCAGCGACGAAACCTAGTGTGCAAGTAAATATACTCACTATAGTACGACATCTCAAAGCCGGTGTATTTGAAGGGATGTGTATATAGATATATACATGTTCGAGCGGATATGTTCCAATAACCTACTGTATTTGATAGCCGGTTTATGTAATGGCCTTCACAAGCACTGGTAACTGGTCAGCATGCTGGATCCTGGATCGATACTGTCCATTGTGAAGCTGGCAGCGATTTTGGCGAGGGACGTGCTAAAAATACCTAAAGTACTGACACACCCAACTTTTTACCAAGTTAGAAAGCATGGTGCTTGAAACTCAAAAGTTGCTTTGAACCGCCCGCTGTCTTGCTCAACTATGAAGGCAGCGGGTGTCGGGGGCATTAACAAGCACTAGTCACTGGTTGGCAGGTCAATTTCATACTTAGTTTACGTTGTCTGCATTGACTGTTAACAAGGGATGTGCCAAAACACCCAAACTACTCACCCACCCGACTATCTACTTGAGGAAGCATGGTGCTTAAAACTCAAAGGTTGCTCTTGGATATCTGCTATCTTGCTCAATTATCAAGGCAGCTGGTGTCCGGAGCGTCAACAAGCACTAGTAACTGGTTGCAAGGTTAATCGAATGCTATCTATAAAAATCTGCCAGGAATGGTCAAAATATTGAGCAACTGGACTACATACTTGAGGACTGCTTACCTACTTACTGGACTACTTACTTGAGGAAGCATGGTGCTTGGAACTCAAAGGTTGCTTTGAATCGACCGCTGTCTTGCTCCATCTTGAACCCAGCCGGTGTTGGGGGCGTCAAGGGGCGAATAGCGGTACCCTTTTCAGCGGTACGAGCACCCTGGACTTTGTGATGAGTGAAGTTGGCGTGGCAGGGATCAGTCACCTGTTGGCAGCAGCACAGCAGCAGCAGCACAGCGGCAGCAGCAGCAGCAGGGGTTGTGATTGGCATTGAACAACCAAAAAGTTGACCTACATTCAATGGCCTGTTGCAGCAGCAGCAGCAAGGCGGCAATGGCAGCAGCAGGGGTTGTCATTGAGGTCAAACCAGTAATAACTCAATCTACACATAGAGGCAAGTCATTGCTTTGACAGGGCAGAGTTCTTTAGGTCTTTAAGACAGCTGCTGCACACAACACAATACCACATGACTGCAGCTGCCACGGGCATTCACTGTTTAAGCATCCAGTGATCTAAGTCGAAAGTCTAACCTGCCTTGATGAGCATGACTCTAACCATCAACCCTGACCTTAACTTTTCACTGTACCATAGTGAAACTGATGTCGTAGCACCGGAACACGTGAACCCCATGATATATATAATCATATACATATATGTATGTATATATTGTAGTGTTGCAAATTAATGTAACATAGTTTGGATATACGATATACTATATATATTATGCAACACCACGTACAGAGGTCACTAGATGAGTGCAAGCTATAACAATGCGCGAGCTACGTGCGGTAGTCAACTTAGCAACCCCATCACACTGCAGGCATTGAGGGCCACAGAGCTATGGCTGGTGGGTGACTTACATGATACTCTGCAGCTCTTGCCAGGGCATAGTACGCTCCTTGTTGCAGGGCTCAGTTGCACTTGAAGGCTGTCGACCCATTGCAGGCATCTGCCATGGCATCTGATGTAATTGCATTGGCCCTTAAGCTGTGTACTTACATGCTCCACTAATCCATACTGATGAGCAGCACAGAGAGCTCTTTGGGTGGCGACCCCCATGCATGATAGGACAGCTATTGCCAGCGCATCTGACTTGTTGCATGGCTCAGTCACGATTACTGATGGAAATGTCTCTGATGAACCAGACTATGGAAGCCATAAGTGCTGAACTCTTCTCACTTAATCAGCAGCAGGATACGATGCTAATGATTGTATTAAAGCTGGAATGCATACGGAAAAGTGATGCCATATATTACAATCGCTGGCGACACTGTGTAGCAAGTTGAAACACTCACAGCACAAACATGCACTGACAAGTGATGAGCTACAGTCACGACCGATGGTGTATGATAATACAACAAAAACAGGACTTACGTTTCAACCACTGTTTCCATACTGATGGGCACATCTCTCAGGAACCAACTCATTGCAGCCAGAATGGCTCGGCTATTCAAGCATTACTAGCAGTAGATTTGACACTTCGAAATCTGCCGACTGACGCACTACATGCACAACAGATGGTGTTGAACCCAAACCCATACTTACATTTTCGACTACTGTTTCCGTACTGATGGGCACATCTCTCATTAACCAAGCTATAGAAGCCATAATGGCTCGGCTCCTCAAGCAGTACTAGCAGTAGATTTGACACTTCAAAATCTGCCGACTGACGCACTACATGCACAATTGATGGTGTTCAACCCAAACCCATACTTACATTTTCAACTACTGTTTCCATACTGATGGGCACGTCTCTCATGAACCAAGCTATAGAAGCCATAATGGCTCGGCTCCTGGTTATACCACTTCACAGGCACAACTGATAGCGGTTGAAATCCATACTTACATTTTCAACTACAGTCTCCATACTGATGGGCACGTCTCTCATGAACCAGTCAGTGCGAGGCTCCCAGTCATCAGTCTGATCCAATTCAGGTATCACGGCAGCAGCAGTGCTGGCAGCAGCAGCAGCACTAGTAGGTGATGCATCTGGCCACACCCACAGCAAGCCATGCAGCACCTGCAGCAGCAGCAGCAGCAGCGTGTAAATTATGGGTCAGTGACAACAGTACCTGCTGCAGCAGCAGCGGCAGCAGCAACTGACGCATCTGACCACACCCACAGCAAGCCATGCAGCACCTGGGTTGCTCCTACCCACGGTCGCTTGGTTCTCGGCTGCTTTTCCAGGGCAGCTGCCATTGGTGGTCTTTGTGCATTTCTTCACTGGAGTATGGCACGTTACATTAATGCCTAGCTCACAGGTGCACCCATAAGTAGCGCCTGTCAGATGTACATGGCCGCCGACGCCAAACCCTAAGCCCTGACATGCCTACCTTGACGGGGTAGCTAGCCACACAGATGCTCTTACTGCTGCAAGCTGTGTAGCCACCGACATGTGACTGCAGCTACCTGCCCACATCAAATCCAAAACACTTTGCATCAATATCGGAACTCCCTTGAAGTTCACAATACATAGCCGGAGGGGATTAATCCCACAATCGCACTCTTGAGGATGCATGTACTATGTTTCACAGAGGAGTTATCAATCCCACCCACAGTCACCTAGAGCTGTCCAAGATGCAATCACCTTGACGCGGTAGCTAGCCACACAGCCCTTCTTATTACTGCAAGCTGTTGCGTGCGTTTCGACCCTATTCTCATTGTAACCCTAAGCCCTCAACCCTAACAAACCACAAACACAATCACTGCCTAGGTTTGCGCTAGGATGCGCAGGAAATTGACTCCAAAGTCACCCAGAGCTGTCTAAGATCAATTCACCTTGACAGGATAGCTAGCCACACAGCTCTTCTCACTGCTTGCAAGCTATGTAGCCACCTCTCCATATCAAACCCAAAACAGCTTGCAATATGACTGAACTCCCATAAATCTCACAGTACATAAACGGAGTGGATGCCTACCTTGACAGGGTAGCTCGCCACGCAGCTCTTCTTGCTGCTGCAGGCCGTTGCATGCGCCTTCTCATCTCCTATCTGGGGGATGCGTGTGCAAGCTCCCTGGCCGTTGAACTGCCAGCCGTGGTAACTGCACATGAGCGTGCCATCTTGATCGATCCGGCCTTCTGACAGTGGTGCCAACCTGCGCAGGAGCAGCAGCAGGAAGACTATTGTTCAGCAGACAACTTTAGCTGCATAATGATAGTCACTAGTGACTGCAGGGTGGTAGCTACACATAAGCGTGCCATCTTGATCGATCCGGCCTTCTGACAGTGGTGCTAACCTGCGCAGGAGCAGCAGCAGCAGCAAGAGCGCTGTTCAGCAGACAACTTGTAGCTGCATAATGATAGTCACTAGTGACTGCAGGGTGGTAACTGCACATGAGTGTGCCATCTTGGTGAATCCGGCCTTCTGACAAAGGTGCTAACCTGCGCAGGGGCAGCAGCAGCAGCAGTGGCAGCCGCAAGGGCCATGTTCAGCAGCTAAACTTGCTGCTGCATGATAATGGCCTGGTCACTGGTGACTGCACAGAAGAGAGTGCCAATAAACTTTGATACGCCCATCATTTGTAACAGCCACCTGCACAGCAGCAGCAGCAGCAGCAGCAGCAGATACCATGGATCCACTTCCTCGTGTGCCCTGGCAGTTGCCAAAAAGGCTGGGGCAACACATTTCCTGTGATACTGCCGACGGTCATTAGAGGGCGTGCTAATGCTAGTGCTTTATTGGTTTCTTTACCCCCATGAGCCATCAGCTGGCACCTTATGGGTGTGAATCCTTCAACGGTGTCTCGAACAGGCAGAGGCCTCTGGCAGTGACATGTGCATCATCTTTTGGCATGACCTGCAGCAGCCTTTGAAGCCAACCCCATCACCCTGCTGAACAGACACAGGCCGTGATTCCTTGACACACAGACCATGATGTAGCAGCACGAACATGGCAGGCAGTTGAGTTTAGGGTTTCTTATGGGCTCATATGCACACCTACCCACATGTGCCAACCAGCATCAGCTAGTAGCCATCGTTAACTTCTCAAGCGAGTGTACACTGCCACAGGTAATTGTTACGTCTTGTTACGTAACATAAAATAACAATTGTGACGTGTTACAACAGCTCCGTATGTAACACACACCTGTGTGGACACCTGTCCTCCATCACTCGCCACTCCCCGGCACCATCCTTCCACACCACAATTGAAATGCCCAGAAGCTTCGCTGCAGTTGGCCGCCTGTCGTCCAAGTCTTTGAGGATGGCCAGAGGGTACCACTGCTGATACCAGTTGATAGGCTCCGGTTTGGTGTACGCTGCGGGCTCCGGTTGCGGTGTGATGGGGTTGGCAAGGGAATCCAGGGCATTGATCATGACTGCGTGCAGGTTGATAGAGCAGACGGGACTTTGTGGTTTGATGTTTGCTGTCGGTCCCTGGGATCTAACGCCCCTGGTGTCTGCGCAAGGGCGTTGTTGCTGCAACTTACACAAACCATCAGATGAAACTAGTATGTTGAGCTGGAATTAATCACAAGACAGAATGGTCAGCTGGGAACTGCTACATCTCAGAAACCACACATGCCAATGTGGATACAGATCGATATGATGTTGTTCGCTATGTGCGGTGTTCTAGCTCTCTTGCCAAATGAGGCCAGCAACTGCTACTGAAACCGCAGTCCCTCCAACACGTGCCAGAGTGACAACTGCAGACCCTCGTCTATGTACAAGCACTGGTCTGGAGGAAGCATGTTGCAGTACTGCACTAGTGCTGCAACTGGTCCATTTGCTGGGGCAAGACCAGTGCCTTCAATGGGGGGGGGGGGGGGGGGGGGGGGGGTGTGAGAGGGAAATTAAAATAAAAGCAACGAACCGGCCATGGCGGAGGCAGCGGGGCCAGCGGAGGGCGAGGACGTCGGGAGCGTGTGTTTGTGGCGT